>ML794277.1:315463-338238 GCA_009831015.1 Picea engelmannii
ATCATTTAAAGCAGACAAGAATGAGGATTCTAAGCCCGATGAAATTGAAGAAAAATTTGTGAAGAGACTGAAGAAGGGATCAGGAAAATACAAAGGTAAACTGCCTTTCAAATGTTTCAACTGTGGTAGGATAGGTCATTTTGAAAATAAATGTCCCCACAAAGGAAAGGATTAGACATGTGATGATGAGGAGAAGTACAAACACAAAAATTTCTTTAAAGAGAAAAAATTTAAGAAGAAAATTATGTGCATAAACAATGATGATGATCCTTCAGATGATGAAGAAAATGACTCCTCTATTGAAGATAAACTAAATGAATTCATACTTATGGCCAAAGATGATTATGATAATAAAAGCACAGGTAGTGATGAAGAAGAAGTTGTGGTTGACATGGAAGGAGAACTGATTAGTGCACTGGAAGAGATTGATAGAATAAGAATCAAGAACATAAAGCAAAGACAATTGTTAATACAGTTCGAGAAAGATAGTAAAAAACATGATGAAGACCTTGTCTTACTAAAAGTAGAATTGGAAGAGGCAAGGAAAATCGAAGATATTCTAAAACAACAACTATCAGAAAAGAATGCAAGATGTGAAGCATTAGAACAAGAAGTAGTGAAAACGAGGAAAGAAATGGAGAAGTTTCAATCCTTGTATAATTAGAAACTGTCAAGTATCAAAGCCTCAGAAGGATTGGCCACCATTCTGAATCAACAAAGGAATCCAAAGATGAAAACTGGCTTGGGTTATGAAGAGGGATCAAGCAGTGGTAAGCTAGGAGATGAAGAACCCATTGAGTTTGTCAAAAGTATAACCAATGACAATAACAAACCTACAGAAACAAAGGAAGACAATCAGTCGCCCGGGTCGAGTAAGGTAGAAGATGCCAGATCTGAATCTGTAGAACAAAGAAGTAATGCACTCACTGCTGAAAGACGTCATTAGCCTGGAAGAAAACGATTTTCTCAAAGAAGACAACCATTTTCCAGGCACAAAGAATTTTTCTATGGCTATTGTTACTACTGTGCTAACTTTGGTCACAATGTTGTAAATTGTTCCTTAAGACTTAGATATGAGAAATTAAGATTTCAAAGGAATAAATACTTGCCACAACAAAGAATGATGCAGCCAAGTAACAAACCTTCACTGATTGCCAATTGCCAAATTAAGTCCAGGGATATGCAAGTAAAGAGGTCAAGAAATAATCAATAGTCAATGAGCAGACAACGCTGCACCAATAAGTTTGACCTGTTGAACAATGAGATTGAATTCTACATCTATCATAAATATGACCACAAATATATAGACTGTCATCTAAGGGAATATGAACCAGATTCCAAATCCCTTGCCGAAAATGTTAAGTTTTGGAAGAAGAAGGAAAGTGACAAGTGTGGATTAGTGTTGTCCACTCAAAGAAGAACGAATCCTTGGTATATAGATAGTGGATGCTCCAAACACATGACGGGAGACAAAGGCAAGTTTCTATAACTAATTGAAAGAAAATCAGGAAACGTAACCTTTGGAAATGATGCTCCAGGGAAAATAAAGGGCAAAGGGATGGTGAGCTTAAGTAATGGAAAAGGAAAAGCCCAAGATGTTCTCCTTGTATATGGGCTGAAACATAATCTACTCAGTGTAATTCAAATGTGTGACAGAGGATGTGAAGTGGTGTTCACATCTAAGGACTGCAAGATAAAATCTGTAACCTCAGGACAAGTGGTGGCAAAAGGCATAAGGACAGAAAATAATGTATATGTGCTGAAAGAAAATAGAGAAGAATGTCATCTAAGCAGACATGATGAAAGATAGTTATGGCATAGGAGACTTGGACATCTAAAATTTGACCACTTAATCAAACTCAAAAAACTTGAGGCAGTAAAAGATCTTCCAAGGATATCAAAGCCCCAAGATTCAATGTGTAAACCTCCCAAGTAGGGAAGAAAAATAGGACATAGTTTAAGTCCAAGAGCTTTACTTCAACTGAAAAACCACTCCAACTAGTTCATATGGATTTATGTGTACCATGAATATAGGAAGGCACAAGGAAAAAAAACTACTTCATGTTGATTATCGATGATTACTCCAGACTTACTTGGGTTTCCTTTCTCAAAGAAAAAGCTGAAGCATTTGAGAAGTTTAAAATATTTAAGGCTTTAACTGAGACTCAAACAGGGAAGAGGTTAAAGGTAGTAAGATCAAACCGGGGAGGAGAGTTTATGTCAAGAGACTTCAAGGAATTCTACGATGAGCATGGGATCAAGAGAGAATACACAATCCCAAGAACTCCACAACAAAATGGAGTAGTTGAGAGGAAAAATAGAACAGTGCAGGAAATGGCCAGGTCAATGATGAATGAGAAGAACATTGGTCAAACCTAATAGGTAGAAGCAATACACACAACAATCCATGTTCTTAACAAAGCCCACCTGAGACCACAAAGTGACAAGACACCTTATGAACTATGGTTTGGAATACTTGCTTCAATTAAACACTTCAAAGTCTTTGGGAGTAAATGCTATATAAAGAATAATGATTGAAACCTTGGCAAATATCATGACAGAGCTGATGAAGGTATCTTCTTAGTGTATGCTACAAACAGTAAAGGATATAGATGCTATAATAAGAGGCTACATAAAATGGTTGACTGTATTGATGTAAAAGTTGATGAAGGAATCCCAGCAAGAGAGATGTACATAAATGAGTCTTCTACAGAAGACACAGCTGACGATGATGATAAACAGGTCCAATAATAAAAAAAATGAAGACTCTGAATTAGATGAAGACTCAGACACTCAGACAGACTCAAATCAGAAGTCAACTTCAAATTCCTCCTCCGGAATCATTCAAAAGAATCATCCTGCAAGTCAGATAATTGGAGAAAAAGACAAAGGTGTACAAACCAAGAGAAAGATAACCAAAACCACCGAACAATCTCATATAGATTTCATATCCATGCTAGAACCCAAGAATTTCAATGAAGCCAACAAAGATGATCACTGGGTTAAAGCAATGAATGATGAACTTGATTAGATTGAGAAAAACAATACGTGGGAGATGGTTCAAAGACCTGAAGGTAAAAATGTCATTGGCTCCAAATGGATATTTAAGAATAAGTTGAATGAGAAAGGACAAGTTATCAGGAACAAAGCAAGGTTATTCTGTAAAGGCTATGCTCATATAGAAGGACTGGATTTTGGTGAAACATTTGTGCCCGTAGCAATATTAGAAGCTATCAGAATGTTTCTTGTCTATGCTTGTCATAAAAGGTTTAAAGTCTACCAAATGGATGTCAAGTCAGCCTTTCTAAATGGAGATTTAAGTGAATAAGTCTATATGGAACAACCAGAGGGTTTCAAACTATTTGATAACCCTGACTTAGTATGCAAGCTGAAGAAAGATTTATATGGTTTAAAACAAGCCCCTCAAGCCTGGTATCACAGACTAGATACGTATCTCAAAGACAAAGGGTTCAAGAGAGGAACAACTGATAACAATTTGTATATTAAAACAGAGGATAATAATTTGCTCATCGTATTGGTTTATGTAGATGACATCATCTTTGGATGTAATAAGGATTCATTGGTATAATGGTTTGCTTCTGCCATGGAGTCTGAATTTGAAATGTCTATGATAGGAGAACTGTCATTTTTCTTGGTCTGCAAATTACTCAGAGGCCTGAAGGGATGTTCATTTCTCAAGAAAAATATCTAAGAGAAATGATGAAAAGGTTTCAAATGGAAGATTCTAAACCTGTGGGTACACCTATGGTAACTGGATGTAAATTAAGAAAGGATGATGATTCACCTGATGTTGATCAAAGCTCATATTGATCAATGATAGGAAGCCTGTTGTACATGAGAGCATCTCACCCAGACATAATGCATGTTGTAGGAATGGTAGGAAGATACCAGGCTGCACCTAAACATAGTCATTTTCAAGCTGTCAAAAGGATATTCTAGTATTTGAAAGAAACAATGACTTATGGTCTGTGGTATTCCAGAAATCAAAATCTTCAGCTGATTGCTTATTCAGATGCAGATTGCACAAACTGTGTTGATGAGAGAAAAAGCACCAGTGGAGGAGCATTCTTCCTGGGTGACTCCCTAGTAGCCTGGCTTAGTAAAAAACAAGGTTCCATTTCTTTATCAACCACAGAGGCAGAGTACATTGCTGTTGCTACATGTTGCACTCAGGTATTATGGATGATTCAGACACTTGCAGACTTGGAGGTAAAATACACTGCACTGATCCCAATTCATTGTGATAACACTAGTGCCATCAGTGTGTCTAAAAATCCTGTATTCCACTCCAAGTCCAAGCATATTCCCATAAAATATCATTTTCTGAGAGAACAGGTCTCCAATCAGATAGTTCAGTTCCATTACATTCCAACCACAGAACAAATTGCAGACATTTTTACTAAACCTCTACCCAAGACACCATTTGAATATCTCAGATAGAAGCTAGGTGTTATCCCGTCTCACATGTAAGAGAGTCCATCCTATTAGGGGGAGTCCTGTATTGGTTGCATATATGATACCTCCTAAAAGTAATGAAACAGCTCAGGGGGAGCGTTTTTTCTTTGACATTGATGTCAAAGGGGGAGAAAAGGAGTTGTCTGGATCGGATGCTACAGTTGGAGGTCCAAACAGATTAGCACAGTCATTCAGGGTTGCCATCAATGCTAAAGGGGGAGATTGTTGGAAGGTTTACAGTTGGGAGTAATCTTGTCATTGATGGCAAGAACAGTGATGGAAATGATCAACATGATCAGCAGTGAAGTGATAATGGAAGAGTAAACTCCATTTTAGAATTTTAGATACCAAGAGTTGAAGTGTCAAAACACTTCACCACCGAAGTGGTGAAATCGTAAGGTGGACGAAATCATGAAGCGGTGAAATCGTGAAGGTGGATGAAATTGCGAAGTAGTGAAATCACGAAGTGGTGAAATCACGAGAAGATCTGAGTCGTAGGATATAGAGTATCTACAAAGGATCAATAACCGTTAGATATGGTGAAGCTGCAAGGAGGATAAGTCCAAGAGTCATCTAACTCCCCAAAACTGTGAAGGAATCTTGGCCGTCCATCGGGGACAGTCATGGATTGTTGACCAACAGGACATGTGGCGGAAGATCATCATGTCGCTGAATGGAAATTCAAAGGAATGGGGTTCCCTAACTTCTCGAATTTGCGATATGTGAAATCGCGAAATAATCTCAATCGTTAGATCGAGGCCAAATATGGACCATTGATCAGGCACAACAAAGGCTCGTGGAGTTGGGAAGCCCCGATAAAATCTTGACCGTTGATCCAAGAGGGACACATGGAAGAAGATCAGAGCATGTCAAAGCTCCATATCGGAGTTTCACGTATCGCGACTTGGAGTGACGAGAACCTCCATCACAGGAATCGCGAGATGCGAACTCACGATAATATCTGGACCGTCAGATCACCAAGGGTTCTAGACCGTTGATCTAAGCTCCATCTCAAAGCTTCACCTATCGTGACTTGGAGTGACAAGAACCTCCATCTAAGGAACTGTGAGATGTGAATTCAGGATAATATCTGGACTGTAAATTCACCAAGAACGTGGACCATCTATCTAAGCTCCATCTCGTAGTTTCACCTATCGCGAATTGGAGTGAAGAGAACCTCCATATAAGGAACAACGAGATGCAAGATCGCGATAAGATATGGACCGTCGGATATATGGAGATTTCAACCGTTGATTAGACTCGATGAATTTTATAAACTTGCGAAATATGAAGCACCTTTTTGGCACAACCTGTGGTCACCGCCGGTGGTCACGAGAAGGGAAGGAGTCAGTTCAAATAAGCTCCATTTCGAGGTTTCAGGGATCGTGACTTGGAGAGTCGAGATGCCTCATATCCAGATTCACGAAATGAGAAATCGTGAAAGCGCTTTATTCATAAGCGCTTGGTCTCAGCCGGTGTTCACACCATCAAAGCGCTGAAGAGAAGAGTACGTGTAGATAAGATTCCTTTCGGCGTTTCGGGGATCACGACTTGGAAAGTCGAGAAACTTCACAACGGAATTAACGAAAAGGCGAAATGCGAAATCGTGAAAAGAACATTATGAACAAGCACTTGGTCATAGCCATGGTCATATAAAGGAAGGAGACAGTGAAAAAAAGATCTGTTTCAGAGTTTCGGAACTCGTGACATGGAGACTCAAGATGTCTCATCGCAGAATCTCCGAATTGCGAAAGTGCAAAACGAGTAAATAACGCAAGAAATCATTAGAGTTAATCCAATGATGGAGGTGAACATGAGAATTATCAGAGGGCTAATGTTGATCCTCACAGTGTAACTGCTAGAAACCATAGATGGTTTCTACCAGAGGATGCGAAGAGACTTTTGTGTGATTTCCAGAGGAGCTGAAGAGTTACATGGAATCTGCGAGTGGAATGAAGATGATTCATGGAGGAAATTGATAGCTGGATGACGGTTGGAGCTCATAACTGAAATAGAAAGGATGAGCTCGACTATAACATAGAAGACAAAGAGTCTGAACTGCCAGAGAGAAAAAGGAATCTCGGCATAACACCTAGTGATGATATACATAGGGATTGAACTGCCAGAGAAGCTGAAGAGTCACGATGATGATCACTCAGAGCACTTGAGATGTGGAGGATATTGGCACGGTATGAGAATGTAAAGGAATGGTGAATATTGCATGCATAAGATGCACATAAGCTATATATACACAGTACATAGAAGAGATGTGGTTGTTGTTGGAGTTGTTGTGGTTGTTGTTGTTGAAGGTGATTCATGCGTGAAGGAGGAGGGAAGTGCAGCAGCTGAATTGAACAGAAGAGGAACTGTGCAGTGAATGGACATGGCACACAGAGCATAAAAGATAGAAGAACAGACAACGCAAGTCAGGTGTGCAAGAAGGAAGTGAGGCAGAAAGAGCAACGAAATGCAGTAGAACAGTGATGAGACTGGTAAGCTATTATTGAACACTATATCACTGTAATAGGTTTCAATATTTCATATTCATAATCTAGGGTGGTAGGGAGGTGCTAGGGAGGACTATTGTCCTCAGAGTTTCAAGTGGGTGCTTGAACACAAGGATTTGTAGCTTCCTTCTAGTCGGTGCTAGAGAAACTAGGGAGTTGGTGCTTCGTTCTAGTTGGTGCTAGAGAAACCAGGGAGTTGGTGCTTCCTTCTAGTGGGTGCTAGAGAAAAATAGAGAGTTGGTGCTCTCAGCAAGTTGCAGCTTGAAAAACAGAGGTTGTAGCCTCACAATGAGTTGGTTCTTATATGTATGATAATGTAAAGAATGTAAATAATACTTATCATATAAAGAAGAAGAGGTTTTTACCCTGTATGGGTTTCCTTGGGAAATATTTGTCTTTGTGTTTCTGATATATGTGACTGATGTTGAATGTGCCATTGTTTATTTCCCTACATTATTGTGATTGTCATTGAGTGCCTTATAAATATTTTAAAAGAAGCATAATTGTTTAAGCTTGGGGACAACTGATTCACCCCCCCTCTCAGTTGTCCAACACTATTGAGGAGAAGGAGAATCCTTCACGACCATCAGATCTGGTAAGGTGGCGAGGTAGTTAGTCATAAATTCTTTGGAAATATGCAGAGTAACAGAGTTTATTATGTATATTGGGATATGTTTGGAAGGAAAGGAAATCCCTTACGACTGTCAGATCTGGGGAAGGTGAAGAGGATTTAAACTGAAATCCCTTTGGACTTCATGACTTTAGTGAAGTCTGATGTCAGAAACAAGAGAAGGTTCGAAGCCTGAAGCTTCGAAGTGGATCTGCATCGTAGATCTGGAGAGGAGAGCTCAACCATTAGATTAACCCATGTCAAAAGTTCAAACGCGGTAGTGAAGGGAAAAATCTCCCGAAGAGCCGAAGTGGTGAGTCATGATGATGTCACCTGGAGGTGATGTGGACACATGGGATGTGTGCCACATGTCATTGGGTTTAGAACCCGTGGATGATTGAAATGGAATTTGGAATGTTACGAGTGTCACCCATCTAAATGGTCCATGTATCAATCACCAGTATGTCACCATGTGGCATCCTATGTTAGTAGGGTTAGTGGGGCCCGAGGTTACATAATGTAGTTAAAGGTCGAAGGACCCACAATGGCATTGATCATGATACATCAAGATCGATGGCCAGGAGGCATTGCGGGGACCCAATTTGCGTGGAAGATAATTCTCCAACGTGGTCTCACAATCCAAACTATGGTTTCACTGAGGGGTTATGTGTCAGCGTCAGAAGAATTTCGGGATGAAAGGAGGATTACTCTAAACCACCGTTGCATGCCTCCACAATTTAGAAAAGTGTAAGTGATGTGACGTAATAACATCACCTAAGGTGACGTGGGAGTGTTCAGAGATTAATAGTTCGAGGTGTAAGGATGTGAAATCTTCTGAAGTCCCGAAGTCCCAGAACTCAGATGCCTGGTTCCACAATGAGTGTTAGTCGTTAGATGCTGGATAGACGTGGACGGCTAATCCTCCCTACATCACGAGTTCGTTAGTCTAGAACTCGGGAAGTTGTTGGGAAGTTCTTTGAAAACTCCCGAAGCACGAAGTTGCGAAGCACCCGTTTTGATAGGTGAGTGGTCACGAACCATGATCACGTGGGTTGGGGACTAAGAGAGAAGGGGTTAGTGCTCGAAGGATTGTTACAGAGTCGATCATAGCTTGAAAAATCCATGAAATCTAAATGTTTCTTAAAACAGATTCGGTTTATGAATGTTGTGGGATTTGTTAAGGAATAAGGGCCTTACAAATTCCAGTTGTTTGCACGTTGTGTTTTGCATATTTCAACAAGTGTCAGGACCGCAACAAATTTCCACAGAGTGTAGAGAAATGGAGGAGGCACATAATTCTTCCAGTTCAGAGAATGAAGTAAAAGGAATGGATTTCCATTTAGGAGGGGAAGAATCGAACTCCAATGGGCACGGAGGAGAGATGGACAAGGAAGAGAATATGATAAAAATCATTGAACAATTGTAGAAAGATGCCCAGGTTCACCAAGATTATAACAGAAAGCTCATGAAAGCCAGGGATCAACAAGGAAAATTAAACTTAAAGTTGATGTAGAGTTTGGAAAGAATAGAAAGGAAGTTGGATAAGGAGAGTGACTCAAGAAAAACAAGGAGTCGCAAGAATCCTGATAGGAAAATAAGATCAAGAAGCATTAGCAGGCATCATCATCACTCCCCGAAACATTCCAATAAGGAGGCACACAATAGTTCAAGCCCATCTCCTACCAGAAAACATAGGAGAACGGGAGTGGATGAACTGAAGGGTGAAATGAACAAGATTAAACCTCCTACTTTTGATGGAGAACACCAGAAAGATGAAGATGTTGAGACATGGCTGCTAGGCATGAGGAAATATTTCCAACTGCAGAACTATTCTTCTCATGCAGAGGGAAGAATTTCCATTTACCAACTTAAAGGAAAGGCATTTGTATGGTGGGAGAAGCTTGTGCAAGTACAACACATCAGAGATAAGAATGTCACTTGGGGGGAGTTCAAGAGACATTTTGAAAACAAGTACTTAACTAAGAGATACTATGACAAAAAGATGAAAGAGTTCTTTGAACTCAAGATGGGCAACATGACCATTGATGAATATGAACAACGACTTTTGTAATTGTTGAAGTATATTTCGTTCATCAAGGATGAGACTGTCAAAATTCAGAGGTATCTGAGTGGATTTCCATCTTCCATCAGTGACGAGATCTAGTATGATGACCCAAAGACTATGGAAGAAACTTTAAGGAGAGAAAAATGCTGATATGATCAACAAAAAGAAAATCCTACTTTCCAAAAATCTTGGGAAGATAAGAAGAAGTTTAAGAGGGAGCAGATGAAAAAGAGAAACAAACCACCATTTTTCAGGAACAGTCCACAAGGACAACCATCTTTTAGAGAGCCCAGGAAGGTTGAGGTGGGTGGACAAATGACAAGACAACCACCTATGGAATGTTGGGGTTGTAAAGGAAATGATAGGTGCAGAGATTGCCCCCACATAAATGACAAAGTGAGAGTTGTCCACAATGTTCAGTAGGCAGAAACAGTGGAGGACATGGGTAGTAAAGTACCAAGGATCTACGCATCCCTGGAAAACAAGCAAGCAGAATATCAATTGCACATGATTGAAGTGGAAGGTATGATCAACAACCATGCCCTTACTATTTTAATTGATCCAAGGGCTAGCCATAGTTATATAGATAATAGAGTGGTGGAAAGTTTGTAGTTTTCGAGAAGAAAACATGAAAAGTCTTGGTTAGTGCAGCTACCTATAGGAACCAAGAGAAAAGTCACTAAGTTGGTTAAGTCATGTCCTGTGGACATGAATGGACTGAGAACAAAGGTTGAATTTAATGTTCTACCTTTAGGTTCTTATGACTATCTAATTGGGATGGATTGGTTGGACCATCACCATGCCATCTTGGACTATCATAAAAAGGCATTCACTTGCCTAGATGATGAAGGGAATCAAAGAACAGTCCAAGGAATTCTCAGAGTTGTTTCTATCAGAGAAATCTCGGAAATGTAGCTAAAGAAGTGCTACAGAAAAGGTTGTCAATTATTTGTAGCCCATGTGGAGGAAACACCTAAGGATAAGGTGTCAAGTATTGGAGATCATGCAGTACTAAAGGAGTTTGAAGATGTATTTCAGGAGGTACCTGGACCACCTCCAAAAAGAGATATTGACTTCTCTGTAAACTTGATGCCTGGAGCAGCTCTAGTGTCAAAATATCCTTACATAATGAGTACGCTAGAGTTGAAAGAGCTACAATTGCCGCTTGAAGAGATTCTAAAGAAGGGGTACATACGCCCAAGTGTGTCACCTTGGGGAGCCCTGGTCCTATTCGTGAAGAAGAAGGATGGGACATTGATATTGTGTATCAATTTCAAACAATTGAACAAAGTGACTGTTAAGAACAAGTATCCTCTGTCGAGGATTGATGACCTCTTTGATCAGTTGAAGGATGAGAAGATATTTTCAAAGATAGATCTCAGGTCGGGATATCACCAGGTAAGAATAAAGGATGAAGACATCAACAAGACCGCCTTTAGAAAAATGTATGGTCACTATGAATTCATAGTGGTTCCCTTTGGGTTGTCAAATGCACCCACTATTTTTATGTGCCTGATGAATGGTGTATTCAAGGACTATATAGACAAGTTCGTCATAGTCTTCCTGGATGACATTATGGTGTATTCCAAGTTGGAGGAAGAGCATGAAAAAAATCTTAGGATGGTGTTGTAGGTGTTAACAGAGCACCAACTATATGCCAAGTTGAACAAGTGCTCATTTTATTAGGAGAAGATCCATTACTTGGGGCATATTATTTCGAAGGATGGGATAGAAGTAGATCCTAAAAAGATTGAGGCCATCAGAGAATGGTCAACGCCAAAGAACGTGATAGAAGTCAGATCCTTTATGGGCCTAGTTGGTTATTATAGAAGTTTTATTGCATGGTTCTCAAGAATAGCTCACCCTATCACTTCCTTGCAAAGGAAGGAGAATAAATTTCAGTGGACAGAGGATTGTGAGAAAAGATTCCAGCAATTGAAGAAACTATTAACTAGTTATCCAATCCTGAGGATTGCAGATCCAAATGAATACTTTGTAGTGTGTACAAATGCATGCAAATAAGGACTAGGAGGAGTCCTTAGCCAGAATGGATTCGTAATTTGTTATGAATCCATAAAGTTGAAAGAGCACGAAAGGAACTATGCAACTCATGATTTGGAGTTGGCAGCCATAGTACACGATCTAAAGAAGTGGAGAAATTACCTCATGGGAAGGAGTTTCTAAGTGAGAACAGACCATAAAGGTCAGAAGTATTTGTTTGATCAGCCAACTTTGAATGCTAGGCAGAGTAGGTGGCTGGAGTTTCTCTATGAGTATGAATTTGATATCAAGCATATCAAAGGAAAGGAAAACAAAGTGGTTGATGCACTCAGCAGGAGAGTGCATGAATTACATGCTACAGACATTAGCATGTACCGAACTGATATTAAAATCAGAATTTTGGAGGCTGCAAATACAAATTTGTAGTACAAATATTTGGTAGCAAATATACAACAAGGTAAGATGCCACAGAAAGTGGAAAATTATAAATTGGAAACTGATGGAATACTTTTGTACAAGAACAAAATTTATGTACCTAATGTCCAGGAATTGAAACTTATGATTTTGCATGAGATGCATAATGCAGGGAACCCTGGATATTAGAAAACGGTGGCAGCAATCAAGAGCCATTATTTTTGGCCAGGTATGAAGAAAGAGATTGGAGAATACTTCACCATATGTATGGAGTATCAGAAGATCAAAGCTGAGCATAGGCACCCAACAAGGTTGCTGCATCCTTTACCCATTCCTGAGTGGAAGTGGGAAGTGGTGACAATGGATTTCATCATAGGATTGCTAAGAACCAGAAAGCAGCATGATTCAATCATAGTGGTGGTGGACAAGCTTATGAAAGCTGCCCATTTTATTCCATTAAAGACTACTGACAAGGCAACTAACTTTGTTGATATTTTTATGAGGGAAATAGCACAATTGCATAGTATTCCCAAGACAATTGTGTCTGACAGGGACCCAAAATTTACCTCCAAGTTCTGGAAGGGATTGTTCAAAGGATTCAGAACAAATTTGAACTTCAACACTTCTTATCATCCTGAATCTGATGGGAAAATAGAGAGGGTGAACCAAGTGATAGAAGATATTCTAAAGATGTATGTGATGGACAAACCATCTAAATGGGAAGACTACCTACACTTGGTAGAATTTGCCTACAACAATGGGTATCAAGCATCGTTGAAGATGAGGCCATTTGAAGCACTTTATGGCATAAAGTGCAATACTCCAGTAAGATGGGATAATCCAACTGACAGGGAAGTAGTTGGGGCAGAGTTGCTCAAGGAAATGGAAGAACAAATACTAAAGATTAGGAAGAATTTGAAAGTTGCCCAAGACAGGCAGAAGAGTTATGCTGATAAGAATAGAATCCATGGGGAGTTTAAAGTGGGTGATCATGTTTTTCTGAAAGTAAAATCTAATAGAAGTTCCCTGAAGTTGGGAAACTGTTCCAAGTTAGCAGCCAGATTTTGTGGGCCATTTGAAATCCTAGAAAGGATTGGACCAGTTTCATATATGATTGCATTGCCTTCATCCATGACTATACATAATGTGTTTCATATTTCATTTCTTAAGAAATATATACCTGATGCTAATCATGTAATCGATTGAAATGTGATTCAGGTGGAACAAGAAGACGTCTTCCAGGTGCATCAAGTGCGTATACTAGACCAGAAAAGCAAGCAGCTCCAAAATCGAGCTATAGGAATTGTAAAAGTCCAGTGCAACCGGTATGGTCCCAAGGATGAAACATGGGAGCATGAAGATGCTATGTAGGTAGAGTACTTGCATCCTTTTGAAGATTTTTGAATTTTTTTTTTTGTTTTGTAAATAAGTTGCACTGAGGATAGTGAAAAAATAAGGGGAGGGGATTGTAATACCCCAAGACCGAGCCCCTTCTGAATTGTATTTTTTTCTTATAGGCTGGTGAGCCAAGTGGTTGCAAGCTAAAAGAATTATGTGTTATTAGGCTGGTGAGCCAGATGCCAAGGCCAGGAGCCTAATATTTTGTTTGTATATGTAATTATGCATATCATTAATAAAAATATAAACATTATTGCATGTAGACCCTCCATGAAGAAGAGTTATGGGGAACTAAGCTTCACTAGGTAGGGTAAGGAAGGGGGCCTAAGTATTGGGCCTAGGGGATAAGCTAGGGGGCTTACCTCTTGAGCAATAATATTTTAATATTATTTCCTGAAGACTAAAGTGAACATTACATGTTTGCTATCCTAAGTTCCTGGAAAATGGGACGTGGGCTTAATGGAGCACATGAAACTCTAGGAAGACAAGTGTCGACCTAGTCTCATGCATCTAAAGCTGAAGAATTAGCTCATGTTGGGGGCCATTCTACCATCATTCGCCTGATTCAGGCGGCCATTCATGCATCCTGCATGTGAACCCAATTTGGTTCTGCGTCTGCACCTGCATACGAGTGCACATTGAAGGAGACCCTCAAGGGAAGGTTGTCGTCTTGTCATTTTTCCTGATTTATCATTCATGCCTCTGCGTATGACCTCTACCTACCCACACGCATTCTGAAACCATATCAGGGAAACCATGTGGTGTTGTTTCATGTGAAGACGCAATTGTAGTCACCGAAGCTGTGTTGTGACTTAGCGTCAGGTTGTTGTCTTGTTGGGTGTCCATACCCATTTTTCCTTGTTTCCGTTGTTGTTGTTGTTGTTGTTGTTGTTTTTATTGTTGCTATTTTTGTCAACCGTAACCAACTGTAGCTGAGTTGAAGAGTAGTTATCATACCTGTGAGCAGCTCTCCCAGGTGAGAGAGAGTCTACTGGGAAGTGAGTTATCCTGAAAGGGAGTCTCATAGCAGTCACATTACTCTGAGACTTCTAGTCCAGCCTGTTGCTGAAGCCCAAGGAAAGGGAGGTGTACTGGCGATGGAATTGTATTAGTGAAGGTGTATCCTCCTAGGGTGGAGCAGGTGTGTGGGGAATGAGGGTCTGTGTGTTGTGTGCGTAAGTGGCTCCTGGGATAAAAGATCCTTCATGTTGCTTTGTGCAACTTCCTTTTTGTCCTTTCCAAGCCTAGAATTACCTTGCCCGATGGAGTTTAGTCCCATCTCGGGGGTGTTGGCCCTTGACCAAGTTTTGAGGGTTCTTGGTCATGTTTGACCTATTTTTGGGACTTCGATAGGCTGTCGAAGGTGGAGCACAATACGAAGCAAAGATTGCGAGATCTCAGCCCCTTTTTGGGTCCTTTTTGGGTTTTGGGATTATGTAAAGGGTATGGGATGTCGGCCCATGGGTTTACCCATGCTTAGACCCACTTTTGTAATGTATAAATAGATGTCTAGGTGATGTAAGGAGTGGTGCATCTAGGTGATGTTTTTCTAAGTGAAAGTATGGTTTGTAGACACTTTGTGCACACTGTGAGAGACTTGTAGAGCTAAGTACAAGTGGTTGTAACAGATTGTGGAAGGCTTTGTGTTGTAACACAATGAAGCAGGATCTAGCGAGGTGCGCAGATCTCCTGTCCTCTGCGGAGTGGGACTTGGATGCTCTGTGCCTACAAGAAGCTTGACCAAAGATAATAAAGAAGAGAAGAGTTGGTGGATGTAGCCCCAGGGTGGGGGTGAACCATGTATATGTTGTGTTTCTCTGCTTTGTGTGATGTATTGATGTGTTTATGTGTTACTTGCTAAGTGCTTGGATATAGATAGATAGATCTGTCTATGCTTTGTGCTTATAATGAATATGGATTCTAGATCTGGCCTATGTGAATGTGTTTAGTGCTTGAATTTGCTAGATCTAATATATCTCTTTATACTAAGTGCTTAGACACATTAGATATGAACAAGTGTTGCGATGCTCTTTTTTATCTGTGGAGTAGATATTGGTTAAATATTGATGAACTGTCGGTGCTAAGTAATATGTTAAGTATTGCAATAAAATTTTTATGTCCCAACTAAGGTTGGAGACACTGGAGTCCTGCAACCACCCCTGCCTCTACCTCGGGTGAGACTTCATCTGCTTCGCAGGTGTTGCCGAAAGGGCTGGTAGTTAGGGTTTTGTTGGTGCGTTGTTGTAGCATTGAAACCTGGGTCTGTCCTTGTGCCAAAAAATGGTTCCGTTGTTGGGACCTGAAACTCTGATTGCTGGGAATTGAGGAAGACGAAGCTTTGTGCAAAGATTTGACCTGAAACTGTGAAAGATCTATGCGTAGATCTGTTTCCCTAGTGCAAAATATTGTATTCGACTTGTGAAACTCTGTGCCAAGAAAAGAGGTAAGATCTGCAAGCTCCGTTCTCTAATAAAGGTAAGAATAGTGAAATGTTTTAGATCTGGAAGCTTTGTGCTCTGTAGAAGTAAGATAAGTGGAAATTTTTGTTTCAATAGTATGGATCTAGGTATGATTGATAGAGTTTGTCCTAGCTTGAAAACTAGGGCACTTCTAGACAAAAGAAGGTTTGATATGATTAGATCTGATAATAATAGTGAAAGATATGTTATACCTATGCATAGAAAGAATGTTTGGACTAACAAATGGATGCAGGATCCTAGAATGAATTTTTTGCAGGTCAGCTACTATGATCCTAGCGCGCAGTACAGGAAAGGTTGGGGATCATTTAAAAGAAATAGAGGATTAACCCTATGTTACAGTTGCAGAAAACTGGGACATCTTGCTAAGGAATGCCCTGGGAGAATACCTAGTTGTCTTTGTTGCAAAGATATGGACCATGAAGTATTGGATTTCCCTGGAATGATTCCTAAGATTGAAGGTATGAACATGAGACAAGAAAATCCTAAGGCAAATCCAGAAACTAATATTATGGTAGAGCCCCGAAAAGAATCAAAGAAAGTATTGCTATAGATGCAAGAAACCTTGAGTGACCACTGACATGTCAGATTATCAAAGATATTCAAAGAAAAAGAATGCATTGAAGCAAGAATACGAGACTTCGACATTGACTATGTTCTGGATGAGGAAACAAAGGTGAATATTATGACAGAAAGAACTTGTAAACTTTTAGGGAATCCTACTCTGATTCCTTCATTGGAAGGAACAATATTATTCAGAGGAAAATTGATAACTCTATGTGGAAAGCTTACCCAGATATCTATGAATGCCAATGAAACTTCGACAGGAGAAGATTTTGAGATTATTAAATTTATTGAGAACAATGCCCCATTTACCATGCTACTAGGAAAACCTTGTATTGAAAGAGATCAAACCAGAAGGAAGGAAGAAGAAGAAGTCTTAGAGTAGAAGAAGCAAGAGTTAAAAGATTTCATAACTAGAAGGATCACACACTTGATTGAAGAACATGAAAACAGATCGCAACTATTTAACACTAGAGACTTGGATATTGAAGTTGAAAGAACACTAGAGGACCCACAGAAGACTGAAGTACATACTCTAGATAAAGAAGAAGTATTACCCTTGCATCCTAGGAAACAATCTCAACAGCATGAAGTGACTATGCCAAAAGAATATAAGAATCAGAATAGAAAAGGGAATACTGAGAAGAATCTCATAGGAAAAAAGGCTAGAAGGCTAAGTAAGAAGAGAGCCAAGATCGACAAGTTACAGACGGTCCCAGAGGGAACTTCGTAGAAGGAAAATTTTCAAAATTGGAGCTTCATCGGGATATTAGAACAATGTCACATGGCGAAGCAATATATCCATTGGGAAAAGTATAACCGTTAGGCTGACCCCCTGGTCGGGTAGAAAGGAATTTATGGTTCACCACCAGACCATTGGACCATGCCGTAACAGACATAATAGAGTTAATGAAGGATTCTTGCCCGTTGCAAGAGATTCATTGCCAAGTTATCTATTTATCTCGTCGTGCCATGCACCGAGAACACTTTTGATAACCATGAATTTGAGCCCACAGACTCGTTGATTTGTCACAATGATCTTCATGTTATTGCCATCTATTCTATTACAGTAATTGGTTGCTCTTGAACCTGAGATATTCAATCCCGAGTGTACATGTTCGAAGAAATTAACGTAGTCGAAGAATCAGTGACAGAAGTACTCATCGACCTCATGACTGAGGGAGTCATGTCTATAGGGGTACAAGCATCATCGACGAGAGGATTGCAAGCCTCTTCGTCGATTGCTCATGGAACCAGACCATCCCGACCATCAGAAGAAAAGAGAACCAAGAAAAGGGATGACCTAGTGAATGCAAAGTTGATACCGAACATATTGTCTGCCTATATTCCGCCTCTAACTGGTGTAGCGAATCGTGATAGCGTATCTAGATATTTTGAGTACACCTTGGTTACAACATACCTCCCGAAGGGTATACGCGCAGTTCGAGCAGACCAGGACAAGATCGTAGCATTGAAGTTCAACGATTTCAACCTCGGAGACCGAAAAATCTATAACATGCTCACCCCGTACAAATACCTGACCAGGACGAAGGGGAAGAATTCGAAGATAATCTCCCAGTCGTGGATGATGAACCTTGTGCAGTCCACCCTGCTAAATTTCATGAATATTCCACACTTTGGTAGACACCAGGAAGTCAATGCCTATGTCAAGTTGTTACTTTCATGCTACCATGGCGGCTACTTGTGGCTAAACCATCGTATTACAGTTGATCTGACATTGATCCATAGGATCACAGGGTTGGGTATGCAAGGACCTAATCCATAGGATTTCTATCTTGGAAAAGCCATGGACCGCGCACTAGCACAGAAGATCAAGGACACCTATGGCGATGTTGAGAAGGGAAAAAGAGGCTACAAGGTAGCCTCCATCTAGAATGGAATAGTGCACCTCACCTATTATTTAATTGTAGTAAAGTTAGTAAGGAAGAATCGACGTACACAAGTCACCGGCTTTGTCGTTGATCTCACAGGGAAGTGCACGGAAGGCCTGCAGATGAACTGGGTGAAGTACCTAGTAAATCAGCTCGAGCTAGATTGTCGTGAAGCACAAGATCAAGGCTATGAATTTCACTTTAGCTGGCTCTTGATCCTTATCAACTTTATTTCCTGGGAGATGCCAAAAGGTGTGACCTTCCCCGACATCGAGCCATTTGATCCACTGGCCACGAAGTTTGCTACACTCTGGTATTCGAGTGATATGAACAAACAGTGGTAGTCAAACGTTGTTTTTCATACCTATTACCTTCAGCTGAAGATAAATATAGAATTCAAGCCTCGCATGACTCTAAACACTCTACACTGGTTCCGGCCCCTGATGAAGTTCAGTGCATATTGACATTTCATTTACATTACAATGCGAGCCGATGAACATAAGAAACAACTTCAGTCATACTACAAGATGACAGAAGAGGACCTGGAGGAGATCACTAAGGATTGGTCAGAAGACCTCCTTATTTTAGTATACCCTACCAAAATATCCGACCTTGACAACCCAAAAACCACGCATGATACACACAGACCTAGCAGGACAAAGAAGACCGAAGAAGTCCAAGATTTAAGTAGTGCCTCAGTGAAGACTGCTTCCATATCACCAGAGCGAGGGGGTGATGGTGAAGAGATAAATGGCACAGAAGTTAAACAAAATAAAGGAAAAGTAACACTTCCCAGAGATGAGGATGACCCCTTGAATAAGAGGAAGGTTTCCCCCCGAAACCTTCTTCCCGGAAGAAATCGAAAGCCACCATGACCAAGATGAAAACTGTCCTCACCTCTGATGATTTTGACTTCATCATAGCAGCCTTGAACGATGATTTTTTGGAATTAGGTGAGAAACAAGAAGCCAAGAAGGAGAAAATGTATGATAGAATTGAGACTAAACTCTGAGGGGTACAACAAGCACTTCATTCTAGTCGCAAAGTCTCCATTGTGCCCCTGCCATTAGGAGAACTTGAGTTGGGAGATGAGCCAACCCAACTCTACTGACTAGCTGATATAGTCGAAGCTTTCCTACGACGAGCACAAGAAGAAACCGAACAAGCCACCCAGGCCTTGAAGAAAGTGCAAGGTGTATTCATAGAACAACGCAGCACTGTAGAACAGGAAAAGATTTTTCTCCAAGTGAAGTTTGACAAAGAAAAATCACAGATGCAGCAAGGAAAAGAGAAATTGCTCATGAAGCAACTAGAAGTGAAAGAAGCGATCAACAGAGCACTTATCTCTATGAAAGTTGTAGAAATAAAGTCAGAGGATTGATTCATGCATCAAATAGAGCATCTCGCAAAAGCTATCTAGCAACTCCAGCAACGCATAGCAGACTTAGAGCTCCACATAGTGCCCGAGACTCCGCAAGATGTAAGGGATCAAAGAGAAGCAACTACCCAAAGCGTAGTTGAGAGACTAAAGGCCCTTTCCAGGGAATGCAAGCAACTGAGTAATCACAGTGCCCAAACGTATGAGAAACTCGCTAAGAATCCAGAATTAAAGGAACTGGAGTCACAACTCTAGGAAGTGAAGCAACAAGCAGAAACAATACAGGTGCAGTTGAAGCCCCTATCAGCTGTGGAAAGAATGAAGCGATCTCAAGAGCAGTGCACTACCCAATAGCATATCCACACTATTCAGAGAAGAGTTATGGAAGTAACTCAGAGGATCCAACCTGTACAAGATAAGGCTTACCAATTGTTCACAGAAGTAGAAGGTCGAGGAGAAGAGATGGAGCAATTTGTTGCTACAACAGAACAATGCCTAGAGGTACTTGTCAACAATGTAGTCGTCCAAGGGTTCGCTGAACAGGATGCCGTGGAACAACAACAAGTCCAAGAATCTCGAGCCAAGATCGAGGATTTTGAAGTAGAACTACCCAGACCAGAGTGACTCGAGACGAGTCACACATGAGTGTTGGGGGCCTGTTGGCCCTTGACCAATTTTTGAGGGTTCTTGGTCATGTTTGACCTATTTTTGGGACTTCGATGGGCTGTTGAAGGTGGAGTGCAAGACGAAGAAGAAATCGTGGGATCTTAGCCCCGTTTTGGGTCCTTTTTGGGTTTTGGGATTATGTAAAGGGTATGGGATGTTCACCCATGGGATTACCCATGCTTAGGCCCAATTTTATAATGTATAAATAGATGTCTAGGTGATGTAAGGAGTGGTGCATATAGGTGATGTTGTGCTAAGTGAAATTATGGTTTGTATATGCTTTGTGCATACGGTGAGAGACTTGCAGAGCTAAGTGCAAGTGGTTGTAACAGATTGTGGAAGGCTTTGTGTTGTAACGCAAGGAAGGAATATCTAGCGAGGTATGTAGATCTCCTATCCTCTGTGGAGTGGGAATTGGATGCTCTGTGTCTGCAAGAAGCTTGACCCAAGATAATAAAAAAAAGAAGAGTTGGTGGACATAGCCCTAGGGTGGGGGTGAACCACGTATATGTTGTGTTGCTCTGCTTGTGTGATGTATTGATGTGTTTATGTGTTACTTGCTAAGTGCTTGGATATAGATAGATAGATCTGTCTATGCTTTGTTCTTATAATGAATATGGATACTAGATCTTACCTATGTGAATGTGCTTAGTGCTTGAATATTCTAGATCTAATCTATCTCTTTATTCTAAGTGTTAAGACACATTAGATCTCTTTATTGCGATGCTCTGTTTTATCTGCAGAGTAGATATTGGTTAAATATTGATTAACTGTCGGTGCTAAGTACTCTGTTAACTATTACAATCATAGATCTGTGTCCCAGCTAAGGTTGCAGACACTGGTGTCCTACAACCACCCCTGCCTCTACCTCAGGTGATACTTCATATGCTTCGCAGGTGTTTCCGAAAGGATTGGTAGTTAGGGTTTTGTTGGTGCATTGTTGTAGTGTTGAACCCTGGGTCTGCCCCTGTGCCAATAGGGGGTGACCTACTACTGAGAGTGATGAGAAGTGCAATCTAAGGCTAGGAGGTTCATGGAAGGTCTGCACGCAGTTGGTGTATTTACTCCAGCTAAAAGATAAGTATCATTTATGTGTTTAATTATGTATTTTATGCATATTTGGATTACTTGAAATGTATCATGTGTTCCGTTGCATGTAGAAATTGTTGTTAATCTCAATTGCATCTATATGGTAGTAGCGATTATGTGTTTATTGTAAATAAGTGTTTTAATTCATTATTTATGCATATATATTATATAAGCTATAATTTTCGTGAGGTAGCATTACTCGGTCTCTGTAGGGACGGGGATGCTACAACTTATGAGCCATTTTCCTACGCTATCGATATTATTGCATATGATTGAATCCACATAAATGCATTTTTTGTGTGGAGTCCGGATGAATTCTTGGTTTTATCATTTCTACACATGGGATTTGGGTGGATCCTTTGAAGGTTAAAGCTATTCTTAATTTTCCTCCTCCTTCTACCCTATGCCAACTCCAAAGTTTACAAGGGAAGGCAAACTTTTTACGTCGATTCATCCCCAATTATGATGAACTAACGAAAGGTTTCACTCAACTTCTTAAGAAGGGTCACGATTTTGTATGGGACGACATTACCAACTGATCCAAAAAGGATCCACAAAAGGCTAAGAGTAACTCATAACTCATAGAGGCAACTCAAAACGCTCATAATGGCTCCAACAAACAGAGAAAGGGAAAAAATCAAAGTTCCCAAAACTCAGTGAAAACAACATGATCACGAAGATCATGTAGAAATATTTCTAATGGTGAAAACGTCTCGTCAAATGGAGTTAAGGTTTGAAATATATTCTCTATCAAAGTTGAGGTCAAACATGGCTAGTTAGCAGGGGACACATCATCATCCATACTACTGATGTCATCAGCTGACATGGTAGGGTGATTTTATCATACGGGATGTTGATGTCAGCATGCCACTTGGAAGCACCAGATGTTGCCACATGTCACCCTCCATTGGACTTTTTAGGGGTCCATATGAACCAATAGAAAAGTGCCACGTGGCACCCCCAAGAGACGCCACGTGGCACCATTTGAAAAGAGCCACATGTTAGTACAGAGTGATTGGGCATCACATCAATGTATAGGTGGTCATATTATTGGCCACCACATGGCCCAATCATCGGGTGACACGTGGCAGCCTGGGAAATGTTTAATGTTGACCCGTGAACAAATTTGATTTTAAGAAAAGGATATGGTGGGTCTGCCAAATCTGGTGGACCACGCCAATATTAGAAGCTTCAATATAAAATCAGCTATACTTAGTGGAACAACCAACATAATATAT
>ML794277.1:338246-360614 GCA_009831015.1 Picea engelmannii
CAAAAATGGAGTCTGGTGGGTTCGACCCCGGAACCTCCGCCTTACCCAACGCTTTAATAACTTCGTTGTAACCAACGCACCACACTATGTTGCTTGGTATATACATTGGTTTCATTACTTAAAAATAGAAATCCACTCAAAGCCGGTGGAAAGAGGCATGACCATACCGTACGATCGCGGGCATGGATTACAAGGCATAGACTATCATAATTGTAGGTTGCAGAGGGCACAAAAACTAAGACAAAATTTATCTTGGGCCTGGGAGTGCCAAAGTCGGATCAAAGAGTGGAGACAGTCATTTTTGGGTAATTCGACGCCACAAAACTAGTGGTGATGTTTGTTTTTTGATCTAAGCATTATTTTTGCAGCTTGATTTCAGAATGAGGTATATTCATGTATTTTCCAAATTCTTTTGTTGAGTTAATGAAAGAGCTTACCCATTTGAGAGAAGGACCCGGAGACGTAGTCCACCAGGGACGAACTCCATTATCAAGTTTTTGTGTTCATATATGATTCTTATGTCTCTTCATTTTTAAGCTTTCCCTTATTTAATGGTGCACTTTAATTTATGATCATTTAATACAATTCTTTATAAGTCACGATGAAAATATCTCGGATCATGTTGGTATCAGAGCGGTCATATTTGACTTAAATTGTTGAGTGTGAATGCTTACTAGGGCCAAGCATAAGCAGGGTGAAGGAACTCTAAAGAATTTCAATCCCGAAGTTGGTCATGTTTTCAGAAGGAAGAAAATGGCAGAAGAGGACAAGCGTGATGAACAGGAGAAAAAAATTCACATGGTCTTTTATCGCATGTCAGAAATGGTCAAGTGAATGTATGGAGATTACGAGAAGAGGATGAAGAAGAAAGGGAAGAAAAATGAATCACATGTAGATGATGATGCTTTGATAAACAAAGGGTCTAGAGGAGATCCTCCTAAGCCTCTGTCTTCACCTTCGAGTTCTAGTTCTTCTTCCTCTGAGCATTCTCATCATTCTCATCATTCTAGCCATAAACCCTCTTTTAAGAAGCCATTATTAAAGCTTGATGTAAAATTTTATTTACTTATGTTTAATGGAGATGCTAATCCTGAAAAGATAGATAATTGGATTCGACAGGTTGAAGTGTATTGTCGTGTCCAACATATAGATGACGAGGAAGTTAAAGTGCAATTGGCTTCTCTTCGGTTGGAAGGCACCGCTCTCGTATGGTGGGAGAGAAAGCTTAAAGACAAAAGTAAGTGTGGTAATATTATTTCCTCGTGGTCGGAATTTAAATCAGCGATAAGGAATCAATTTTATCCATTAGGATATTTATATAAAGCAATGATGGAATGGAAAAATTTAAGGAAAATTAAAGGACAAACTGTACAAAGTTTCATAGAATAATTTAGGAAGAAAGATCTTTCATTGAACATTCCTTTGGATTCTTATGAGACTTTAATGAAGTATATTGGCGCACTTCACAATTATATTCGACATACTTTGCTCTTGTTTAACCCCACTAGTCTTAACAAAGTTTGTGTGCAAGCCACTCACCTTGAGAACAGGGGGAAACATGTTCAAGAAGATCCCACAAAGAAGCCTTCCAATTTCCCACAGAAGACTTTTAAGAAGTTTAAAAGGAAGGAAAATAAGACCTCTATAGTGACAAGAGAAGGAGGAAAGCCATCTTGCACTCATTCCAAGAAGAGCGGTCATGATGAAGAACATTGTTAGAAAGTGCATCCAGAAAAGAAACCGAAACAGTTCGGTGGAAAGGGGAAGGAAAAGACCGTTTCTATGGTACAACAATATCTTGGTTTTGATTCAAGAGATGAAGGAAAGATCAAGACGGTTTGAGTACAAGGTAAAGATTCTCTTCATGCTAGTTCTAGTTACAATGGTGAATCTCATGTTGATGAACAAAAGAGGAATGAGTTATTTCACATAAGAGTTGTATCTAAACATACTAAGATAGATACATTATTTGATTTGGGTTTCCAAGTAAACTTAATATCTGAAGCACTTGTCAAGAAAATGGGTCTTGAAATGAAACAACATCCGAAACCTTATCCTCTTGGTTGGGTATGTGACAAAGAAAAACTTAATGTCACCAAACAATGTAGGGTCATATTTGTTATTGCTTCAAAATTGATTGATGAAGTTGATTTGGATGTTGTACCACTTGATATATGTGGCATAGTGTTTGGAAGTCCTTATATTTGTGATAGAAAAGCAGTCTTCTTTTGACATGAGAACAAATACCACCTTACTAAGGGGGGAGTGGAATATATTGTTAGAGCTCACAGCGTGAGGGTAAATACAACACTTGTTAGTGCAGGGAAAATGAAAAGACTCATAAACACTAATAATAGATATGTACTCATGGTCGTCACAGAGAAAGATGTCAGGACATATGATGCTTTCCAAGGGTGTGATCCATCTCATAAAAAAAAATTAATTGATATTGTTTCTAAGTATGATGATAATTTTTAGGAACCAGATGGATTACCTCCTAAGAGGGAAATCCAACATGAGATACATCTTCAACAAGATTATCCTCTTCCTAATGTGGGCATGTATAGGATGTCAGTTGTGGAGATGACAGAGATCAAGAAGAAGGTACAAGGCTTATTGGATCAAGGGGTCATCAGGCCCAGCTCATCTCCTTATGGTTCTTCGATCATGATGGTGCCAAAGAAAGATAGCACATGGCGAATGTGTGTCAATTACTGGGCCTTAAATAAAATCATGGTGAAAAATCGATACCCTCTTCCTTGCATAGATGGTTTACTTGATCAATTGAAGAATGTTGTCTATTTCACTAAGTTGGATTTTCACAGTGAATATCATCACATCAGAGTCATAGAACAGGATGCATGAAAAACTGCCTTTAAAACCAAATAGGGATTGTTTGAGTGGTTGGCTATGTCGTTTGTATTTTTAATGCTCCGACAACTTTCATGCGTGTGATGAATGATGTATTCAAGCCTTTCATAGATGACTTTGTGATTGTATATTTAGATAACATTCTTGCTTTTAGAGGGACATGGGATGAATATGTGAGGCATGTAAAACAAGTATTGGATACTTTGCAAAGGGAAAATTTGTATGTAAAATTGTCTAAATGTGAATTTGGAAAGACTGCACTTGTATACTTAGGACATATTGAAGGAGGAGGATAATTGAAAATTGACCCTTCTAAATTTGATGTAATTGTGAATTGGCTTGAGCCAAAAAGTGTAACCGAAGTTCGAAGCTTATTAGGTGCAGTTCAGTATTGGAGGAGATTCATTCCCAACTTATCCTTCATAGAAGCTCCTCTGCATGCCTTAACCAGTGTGAAAAACACTTTCCAGTGGGAAGGAAAGCAACAAAAATCTTTCCACAATTTGAAGGGAAAGATCGATATCGCACCAGTATTAGCACTGTCGAATGTTCAACAACCCTTTTAGATCGAGACAGATGCCAATGAATATGCCATGGGTGAAGTACTAATGCAATATTGTAAGCCTGTCTATTACCACTCTGAAACTTTTAACCAAGTTGTTGTTAACTATCCTACATATGATAAAGAGTTGTATGCATTAGTCCAGAGTGTAAAGAAATGGAAGCACTACTTGTTAGGGAAGGAAACCATTATACATATAGATCACCAACCCTTACATTATCTTCAAGGATAGAACAAATTGGAACAATCTCACAACTACAGGTGGATGGGTTTTATACAACAGTTTCACTTGGTAATCAAGTACAAAAAGGTACAAGTAACAAGGTAGTTGATATGCTTTATAGACCTCCTATTGTTGCTTCTATTATTTTGAAGAATGCTTATTTATATCATGATAAATATATAGAAAAATATGCCATCGATGAAGATTTTAAAGAAGTATATACGAAGCTAACCCTTGGTGCACAGGTAGATAACTATTGTCTACAGGGAAAGTTACTTTACCATCTTGGAAAGCTATGCATTTCTACAAGTGAACGAGTCCATGTAATATGAGAAACTCATACTTCTCTTGTGTCTGTGAATTTTGGGGTAGGAAAAACTATGGCTCATTTGCAGAGGTTTTGTTACTGGACTCAAATGAAAGAAATTGTAACTAAATATGTAAAGGGGTGTGTGATGTGTTCTAATTGTAATCCCACTAATAGAAAACTGGGGCTATAGTCACCACTCCTGTTCCATTACATCCATGGGAAAGTATATCCATGCATTTTGTAGGGGGTTTACCCATGACCAAAGGGGGTCATGATTAAATGTATGTTGTAGTGGATAGGTTCAAGAAGATGTGTATCTTGATGCCTTGTAAAAAGAAGATCACTGCTGAGAAGACTACTAATCTCTTCTTTCAACATGTTTGGGTTCACTTTGGATTACCTGCATCTATCATATTGGATCGAGATACTCAATTACTTGGGGACTTTTGGACTATCTTGTGGATAATGAAAGACACCAAATTTAAGAGGAGCACTACTTTCCATCCATAGAATGACGGGTAAACAGAGGTGGTAAACCGAAAAATGGTACTTTTTCTTTGAGGCTACTGCAGCAAGCATGCCAAGGTATGGGATGAACAGATACCCTATGTATAACATGCATACAACTGAGCTTTACATTCACCCACTCAAATTTCACCTTTTGACACATGTTTTGGGTACTTACCAAAGGTTCCTTTGGACTTGATGTACGAGAGAGATACCAATGTAAATGAAGAATGAACAGAGGATAGAGCCCGTAATTTCATCCAGAGGATTCAACAAATACACTAGGCAGTCAGGGAACAATTAGAGAAAATTCAAGCATAGTATAAAGCTTGGCATGATAAGCACAGGGTTGATCATCAGTTCCAGGTTGGAGACTGGGTATGGATTCACATCAGCAAGGAGATAGTGAAGGTTGAAGAAAAGAAACTCAAGCCCATTCATTATGGACTCTTCACTATCTTGGAGAAGAGTGGTACCAATGATTTTTGTCTAGATATTCCACCTTATATGCAGATTTACTCAATTGTAAACGTTGAGAACTTGAAACTTTTTGAGCCTCCCATGATCATGGATCAAGATGAGGAAGTTTCAATACCATCAGAGATGAGTTTGCACTCGAGTAATTGGATGAGATACATGAAGATATCATCCTAGACAGAAGGACGAGGAATTCACACAGGGGTGATGTTGATTATCTTCGAGTAGGCTTAAAAGGCACACATCCAAGCAAGGAAAAGTGGATTGAGAAGGAAAAAGTGAGGGCACTCTTCCCTCACTTATCAGTTGATTGATGAAATCTTTTGGTGGTCCAAAACTCTCTTAATGGGAAGGCGTGATCAAAAAAGGATCTACAAAGGGCTAAGAATAACTTAGAACTCACAGAGGAAACTTAGAATGGCTCCAACAGATAAAGAAAGGGAAAATATTCAAAGTTCCAAAAACTTAGTGAAAACAACATGATCGTGAAGAGAACGTCGCAATATTTCTAACGGTGCAAATGGCTCATCAAATGAAGTTATGGTTTGAAATATATTCACGGTAAAAGTTGCGGTCAAACAAGGCGAGTTAGCAGGGGACACATCATCATCCGTACTGCTGACATTGGCAACTAACATGGTAGGGTGAAATCATCATATGGATATTGACGTCAACATGCCATGTGGCAGAACCAGAGGCTTCCACATGTCACCTACCATTGGAATTTTTAGGGGTCCATGTGGACCAATAGAAAAATGCCACATGGCACCCCCAGGAGATGCCACATGGCACCATCTAGGAAGCACCATGTGTCAGTACAGAGTGACTGGGAAGAAAGTCAGCATAAAAGTGGTCATATCAGTGGCCACCATGTGGCCCAATCATCAGGCGACACGTGGCATACTGGTAAATTTTCAATGTTGAACCGTGAACAAATTTGGTTTTAAAAGAAGGATATTTCAGGTCCACCAAATATGGCGGACCACACCACTATTAGAAGCTTCGATAGAGGATCAGATATAATTAGCGAAGCATCCAATGGATATATCAATGAATATATATATATATATATATATATATATACAAACAAACACTAAAAAATGGAGTCTTTTAGGTTTGACCCAGGAACCTCTGCCTTACACAATGCTTTAATAACTCTGTCGTAACCAATGCACCACATAGTGTTGCTTGGTATATCCACTAGTTTCATTACTTAAAAACATAAATCCACCCAGATATGAGGGAAAGAGGCGCAACCATACCATATGACCATGGGCACATATTACGAGGAATAGACTGTCATAATTGCAGGTTGCAGAGGGCATGAAAATCGAGACAAAATTTCTCTTGGGTCTGGGACTGCCAGAGTTGGATCAGAGCGTGGAGACAATCATTTTTGGGTAATTCAATGCCACAAATCTAGTGGTGATGTTTGTTTTATGATCTGAGCATTAGTTTTACAACTTGATTTCAGAATGAGGTATATTCATGTATTTGCCAAATTCTTTTGTTGAGTTAATGAAAGATCCTACCCATTTGAGAGCAAGACCCGGAGACGTAGTCCACCAAGGATGAACTCCGTTATCAATTTTTTGTGTTCAGATATGATACTTATGTCTCTTCATTTTTAAGTTTTCCCTTCTTTAATGGTGCACTTTAATTTATGCTCATTTAATACAATTCTTTACAAGTCACGATGAAAAGATCTTGGATCACCAACAAATCCTTTGAAGATTTGAAACTTGCCTTAACCCGTACACCAATCTTATTTCCCCCTGATTATAGTAGAGATTATTTATTATACTTGGCTACTTCAGACTCTACCATAGCCATGGTACTAGTCCAAGAGGATGATTCACATGATGAACATGTCATCTACTATTTGATTCGAAGTCTCAGGACCACTGAAACCAAATATATGCATGTGGAGAAAATGGCCTTGGAAGTTGTTCAAGTTGTTCAATGTTTTCGTCATTATATATTATTGCGTAAAACCACCATCATTTCTGATTGAAACCCTATGCAAAATATCCTTACATGCCAATTGTTGGGGGGGAAATACTCCAAATGGATAGTTATTCTCCAAGAGTTTGATTTGGAGTTTGAACGAGCAAAGTCAAAGAAATCTTTGGTTTTTGTCGAATTGATATGTGACCTTCCCTCCAATGAGACCGAAACTGTGGCAGAGGATTCCTTTCCTGATGAGTCTCTCTTTATGATCATTTTAGACAACATATGGTATGGATACATTATCATTTATCTCCAAACCCAAACTTTAGGGCCTAATCTTTCTCATGTAGATCGTTGTCATATTCGGTATCAATCCCGTCAATACATTATCCTCGGTGATAGCCTTTACCATCGTGGTATTGATTTCGTATTTCGATGATGTCTAACCTATGATTAAGCTGAGAAATCTTTAAATGACTCTCACTCCAGAACATGTGGCGTTCATATGTCTGGGTATGCCATGGCCCAAATGATCTTATGAGCTGGTTACTTCTAGCCTTCGTTGTTTAAGGATTGCATTACTGTCGTTCATAAATTCCATGCTTTTCAAATGTATAACAATAAGATCCAGTCACATCTTGCTCCTCTTTACCTTGTAGTTTACGTTGGTCCATTCTCTAAATGGGGAATTGACTTCTTGACATGTAACCCTCACTCCATCAGGGGGCATGGATACATTATCATAGTCGTGGATTATTTCACTAAATGGGCCGAGGTGATGCCTACATTTGATAATACCGAGAAAAATACATCATTGTTCATATTCAATCATATCGTTACTAGGTTTGGTATCCCACAAGCCATTGTCACTGACCATGGTAGTCATTTTCACAATTTCATGATGTCTGAACTTACCAAGAAGTTGGGTCTTCGACATGAAAATTCAACCCCTTACTATCTGCAGGCCAATGGCTAGGTTGAAGAAATCAACAAAGTTCTAACTACTATGCTTCGACGGATGGTAGGAATTCACAAGTCAAGCTGGCACACAATGCTCTTCTCGACATTATGGGCCTATTGGACACCCGTAAAATCTGCCACAAGGTTCACACCTTTCCATTTAGTATATGGTATCGAAGTTATTCTTTCGATTGAATGTGAAATCCCATCTTTGAAACTAGTTGTCTAACTTCTCCCTAACACCTCAGTAGAAGAGGAACGCCTCTTGTATTTGATGCAATTAGACGAGACTCATCATGATGTTTCTTTAGTAATAGAAACTCATAAAAAAATGTGTCAAAGCTCAATACGACAAGCATGTCAAACCACATGTTTTTTCTGAGGGTGATTTAGTTCTCCTTTACGAACAAGATCATGACTTATTAGGGGCCGGTAAATTTGAGCCCATGTGGTGTGGCCCGTATATCGTTAAATGAGTGTTGGGAAAATGGGCTTATGAGATGGTGGATTATGATGGAATTCCTTTAGGTGAACCCATAAATGGGATTTACTTGAAGAAGTACTATTCTTAAAATATTTTTTGCATGAGTGCTTTGTATTTTTAGTGTATCATACTCTAGTGTGATTTTTTCGTTTCTTGTGATTTTTTGAGTTCATTGTGCGTGGTTTCCATATGCCAATGTCTTCACTACCCTATGTTGGCTTTGTTGATGGTGCTAGTCATAGTACTTAAAACCTAGCGTTTGTTGCATGGGAAATCTATGCACCTATGGATGAGTTGATCACCCTACATGGTGTTTTCCTTGGTCATGCAACTAATAATATCACATAATATAGTGTAGCTATCGAGTTATCAATTGACACCATTTCATTTGGAATACATCATCTTATTGTACGACTTGATTCACAACTAGTAGTGTTGCAATTGAGTAACATTTATTCCATCTGAAGTCCTACATTGTTACAGGTATACTTAAGAATTCACTTATTGGAAAGACATTTTGATTATATTGAGTATCAACATATTCCTAGATTTTTAAACACATTAACATATGAATTTGCTAATTATGTTTTAGACAGACATTTACACCATTTATAAATCCAAAAACACATTTAAAAGACAAGTAATCCAGTAGGAACTTTATATCAATACGTCAAAAGATACAAACAATTATTTGTCCTGAGACCAAAATGATAAAATGGTGAAGCTCATGGCTTCATATACATAAGCATCAAGGATGTTTCCCGCTATAAAAAACGTCTACCTGTGCCACTCGATGGAGCATTCAACCAATGAATGTTGATATGCCAACTGTATGGTGTTGGTAGCACCGAGGTAACTCGTCCACCATGATGTCAGGGATGTTTATGGTCAATCCCTCAAGGATTTGTTCCATCTCCTCGATATCCTCAACAACCACCCCTCGACCCACCATTTTTCCTATCTCTCCACATCTCTAAATAGGAGATGATCCAAAAAGCCAATAAGGCACCACATCTACATTGTTGAGAGCACTTGATTGGTCTCAGATAAATAACAAAAACATTTTATAATCAAAATACCAAAAAAAACATATAATGAAAGAAATATTCTTACCTATCTCTCCCCACTGAGAACCCTTAGGTAATGCTGAGTCAGGGTATCCATGGAAATTGATCCCAGCACAAGTATAGTCCTCAACCATAATTAGTTGATCCCTCAACCACTAGAAGAAATCTTGGTCATATTTGATGATTGGCACACCACCATGACAAACCATCAAATACACCCATATTTTCATCTGAGGATCCTGTGGAGCAGATATTCCCCATTCCACATGTTGTAGGCGTAAGATAGGGACCCTCTCTAGAAAGAAGGATACCAAAATATATCCATATCCAAATTGTTTCAACTAACCGTTCCTACACTTTGTCAGTTGTTTCTTCGTGTTCTTCAGAAGACCCTTGCACCAATTGAAAACACAGGGCTCCATACACTCTATAGCATACTGAAAATGGATTTGTAAAGCCATGGGAAGAGCCACACTCTCTTCCTTCCAAGTGATAGTGTAGAGGATAGTTCTCAAAGGAAAATATTGAACATCCCTTATGGCAACCTTGCCACTATTATTTTTTGTACCTAGTACGCAGTGATGTGCAATGTAATAGTCCATGGGTTCTCCACCACCTATGCTTCCCGAGAGTGATACCTGAGAGCCTCAATGAGATAACCCCATTAAGAATTAAATGTCATCAATATCCAAGGTAAGTGTATGCACGCCCACGTGAAAGGCTTGTTCATTGACGTTCCACATGTGGATTAGGTACTCCAATAGCCTTGGTTGGGCTCTCATTCCTTAAACTTTGGAAAATTTGAGCAAGCCACACTCCCGGAGTGCCATGATAGTGCCCGTGTCATTCCCAACAAAGTAATATTCTTCCTCTTTCTCACATTCCCTCCACTCGAGAAAATGACTGATGAAAATCTGCCAAACAACATTAAAGGATGATTAGATTCATCAAAATTCGAAAGTTGAAGGTTTTTCTAACTCTTTTTCTCTTTTTAAAATTTGAGTTGTGGTCATTGCAGGGGCTCTCTTTTTCACAGAGTGGCATCATCGCACCTTATTTTTGGAACCCCTATGTTGATTTGGGATCGTCACAGTTCACGATAGGGTGAGCCTGCGACGATCTCAAAGCACAATAACCCATAACTCAAAAATGAACCATTAAAAATGAAAAATTCAACCATGAAAAGAGAAAGGGGAAGGATAATACCTCTTTCACGGAAGCGGTTCGAGAAATGTTCCACCGGGCGCTCCAAAATCATCGCTTGAAATTCAAAAGAAAAAGGGGGGGTTTGTCACTATTTGGGTGAAAATACAAATGAAATGGTAAATGAACTATTTTGACCTATTTTATTCACTTTTTACCATTTTAATTTCAAATAAAATTATTTTTTGAATATTGTTACCTATGCCCTAAGCCTAATGAACTTTGCAAAGTGTCTCTATTACAGGTTGAGAGATCTAAGGACCAGAATTTTGATATGGATCCTCCATTTTTGGTAGTTTTTGTGTATGTACATATACTTTTATGGTTTTTCGGGAAAAACTCTGAGCACGGTCTTAATTCTTTATCACACTCATGAAACTATGAGAATGTAATCGAGTAACCTTTTATCACTTTTTCAGACTCGCATTGGTAATATGAAAAACGAACCCTATGGAGTATCCTTTCATCTCTTTTCAAGCTCCCTAAAAATGAAAAGATAGTCGAGCGACCTTGTTCTTTTCACGCTCGTAAAAGTATTTGAAGAAAATGTTTGATGAGCGGTAGATTATCTCTTTTTCGGTCTCGTCAGACTAACTTACGAAAAAATACATTTTGGAGTTTTCTTTAAGTTTTTTTCAGACTCTCTAAACATGAAAAACCCCTGAGTTTTCTTTCTTTGGACTCGTAAAACAAGCATCGAAAGGCCCATATGGGACTGAACCACTTCTTCCTAGGGTTCATTAAAAATATTCTGAGGGATTCATCCTAAGGATGAGCTTACATTACAATCATATGTTATCAACCTCAAGTTTGTGTAAAAATAAAGAGGTACTCACCAAAAATGGTGGGGGAAAATTGGGAAAGAAATGTATATCTGTATCTATGTTAGTGGTAGTGATTTTCTCTTGAACATGACACCCCTCTTCATCATTGTATCCGGGTTGGGAAATCCATTTGTCTCTCATTTGACCATCCAGAAGTCCATATGTTGGGTCCTCCTTGAGTCAATGATTCCAAGACAATTGTTATGTCGTTCATATGTTCAAGAGAAGTCCAACCTAAACAAGCCTTCTATCAATTTGTCCATCTGTTGTATTTAAAATTTCTACCATGTTGGCCTTCCCTAAGTCGGTGTCAAATCACTTCATACTCTAATCTACTTCAAATTTGTTACATATTTCGTGTTATTGATGGGGGTTACATTAAGGCCTTCCTGTAATGAGTCTTTTCTTGTTGACTTCAACTCATTATCTGGGAACAAGACTTAGAAATCATTTAGTACCTTGGAACATACATGCCTCAATGGAAGGTCTCCTCTCTTTCCACAGTGGGTTCACATCATTGGCCCCTTATTGGAAGATTACATTGAGTTTTTGACTTCAACTCATTTATTCACATTCGTTGGATTGTACTAGAGTACCTTGGGATTCATTGACATCAATGGTGATTTCCCTCACACTTGTTAACAATATTCATTAATGATCGATAATCAAGTGGTTTCTACCATGTTCAACTTCGACACCTGTAATCACATGGCTAGATTTGTACTCAAGAACGATGGATATGAAGAACCTGGATCTCACCATATTAGTCTAGGTTGTGATGGAGTATTCATGAGTTTGTACTGACACATAGATCCACTATGTATGCCTTGTGGCTATGTCTGAATTTGAATTCTTAAGAGCATAGATCCACAGTGTATTTATCATGGCTATGTTGAATGCTGATGACATGGATCCACAGTGTATGTTTAGTGGCCATGAATCACTTGAAACTTATTATTAGAGTCACTTGTAGTCTGAGTATGGGAATGCCTACCTCAGAAAATGGTGTATTATTATGCAGATGTTTGATTGTTTGCAGGTTCTCGACCGATGCGCTCCTTGTTTTCGACACACACATTCTGCAAAATATTTCAACTGTCACAGGTTTCAACTTCATACTTTTGGGGGAATTCTGTTACAGATTATTTTGGTCACCCCTGTTATTGACTGAAGATATGTGCATAACTCACTTCCATGTTCCTTGAAGATACTAAATGAGACTTTCTCCATGAGAAAAGTGGATTGTATTTTCATCCTTAAAACCCATATCAAAGGAGATCGTCACACCCTGCTCAATGCTTGGGGTGTGATGATGCTTGATCGTCACATGATACACCAGAACTGGACTGTGACGTCACTACAGGCTGCATGTGCATGGGGTGTGATGATCCTCAAACAAGAGGAAAAAGTGAAATTCACGAAAGTTCTAGAAGGGAATCTTCTAGAAGATGAGGTAGCCTCTGATCATTTTGGATCTTACTTGCTTCTATGATTTAGTGGGATCATCCTAATCTCTTCATCCATCCCTATTTCACCTTATATAAAGAGAGATCTCTCATGGGAAAGGCTAGGCTTGCTTATGCATGAAGAATTATGTTGTAGATTATACTTGAGATAGCTTTGCTTTAGCTATCCAAGTCAGGTTGTGAATTCTCTTCAACAAAAGCATTGGAGAAAAGGTGTATGTGTTGAAGCAAAGGGCCATTGGAAGGGACCTTGCAACATCAAGGCATGGGTTGTATTATCCACTTTAATTTAATATAATGCAGTATACATTTCTTCCTTATAAAGGTGTCTCTACTTTTATTGTATAACTCCTTGATCTTATACATAGAATTCATTGGAATATATATATCGTTGTTATCTCTCTTTGTTGGTTTGTGCTTCTTAACAAGTTCACCATCCCAAAAATCCAAAGATGGAGCGGCAAGGATGACACTAGCGAGGATCAAACGTCATTTAAATGGTATGCCATTTGTCCCTCTCTGAACTAGTTTATATGACAATGAAATCTAAGGAGAAACTTGTATTCTTCCTTGTTTTGTTCTAGCTTCTTGTTGAAGTTAGGGAGATTAGTTTGTGTCTGCACTTACCAATTTTTATGATAACAGTAGGCCAATCCATGATTCCTTTGATCTTGTCTGGGTCAAATTCCACTCCTTCCTCAATGACAACATGGCATAAGCAATGGAACTTCGTCTAAAAAAATTCACTCTTGCTAAACTTTGCATAGAGCTTGTTCTCTCTTAGCAGTTGAAGAACTGACTTGAGGTTCTCTTCATGATCTTCTCTTCTCTTACAATAGATCAAAATTCCATCTATGAAGAACAACACAAATATGTCCAAGAATATTTTGAGTACATTATTCATCAGGCCCATAAATGTGGTTGGTGCATTGGTAAGACCAAATGGAACCACCACAAATTCATAGTGCCCATATCTTGTCCTGAATACTTTTTTATGGATGTCTTTATCCTTAATTCAGAATTGATGGTACCCCAACCTTAAATAAATATTATAAAATATTGTAGCACCCCTCAACTGGTCAAACATGTCATCAATTTTGGGAAAGGGATATTTATTCTTAATGGTCATCTTGTTGAATTGTCTATAGTTTATGCACAACCTGATTATTCCATCCTTCTTCTTAAAAAATAAGGATGGTGCTCCCCAAGGAGACACACTAGGATGAATGTAAATTTTTTCCAACATCTCCTTCAATTGTGTTTTGAGCTCAACTAGCTCTGGTGTACTCATTCTATAGGGTGCTCTAGACATCGACACTGCTCTTGGTACAAGTTCTATTGAAAAATAGATATCTCTTCTTGGAGATAGACCTGTTACCTCTTCTGGAAACACATATTTATACTATCTTAATATAGGATGATATCCTAGGCTTGGTTTATTGTCCTCAACAAAGTTCCACACTTGTACTGCATACAAACGACATCATTTTCTACAATAATTATTCACTTGAAGGGATGATATTTGTCTCACTTAAACAAGCTTTTGAATTCCTATTAGGGTTCTTTTCCTCTCTTCCTCATCTTCACACTCCAATGTTTTATTATAACAATTCAACTTGGATTTAGAAGAAGCCAACCCATCCATGCCAATCATCAGGTCATAAGATCCTAAAGGGAGAATATTTAGGGTTTCTTGGGTGGGAAATCCATTCAAAATGAATTGACATGCTGGTATGGCCTTTGTTACTTTTCTTTTGATCACAATGGCTAGTTGTACAAGACATGATTTAGTATGTTTTACTAGCTACAAATTACATCTCTCCATAGTTTTAGGGGAAACATAACTCAGGTTAGAACCAGGGTCAATAAAAATAAAAACAAGATAGATGAAAATCATACCTTCCATCTCCACTACTGAAGTTTGGTGATGAACTTGTCAATTATCTAGGGATGCATAAATTTATGGCATGTTCCTAGCCACATAATTGACTATGGTAGCTTCTTGGATGTTTTATATGCTCCTATTGTCTTTTTTTCTATGGGGGAAATCCCTCAACAAATGTTCTTCTCTGCATCCCCAACATTTCAACAGTTCTCTCCTTTTATCGTCAATATTTATTGGTACTGATCCAAAGGGTTTATTTCCACTTGGAGATGGAAAATTATGCTGATACGGACTTTTAGTAGGAAGGCTCATCTTAGAGCCTTTCCCATGGTTCCTAAACATTGAAGTTTTAAACCCCTTCTTCTTGAATCCCAATTTGATTTCATTTTTCCAATCCTTATGTGGTTCTTCCTTGTGCTTGAATTTCTCATAGTAGTACCTTGCCTTCCTAATGGTGTCTTCTAGATTCTTGGGTTCATCAAACTCAATTTTATCTCGATAGGATTGAGGCATCCCACTAATGAATAGTTGTGCCTTCACCTTTTCATCCTTGATGTAAGGCACATACCTCAACAAATCAATGAACTTGTTGACATATTCATCAACGGTGAGTTGTCCAAGTTTGAGTTCATAGAACTCCTTAGTCCTTTCATAATAGTATCTTTCATATAGGTACTTTTTCTTAGAATACATTTCAAATTGTTTCCATGACAACTCCTCATGAATTTATTTCACATTTCTAAGGTATTCCCACCAGATGGAGGCCTTTCCATTCAAGTTAAAGATGGATATTCGGTCCTTTAAGTTCTCGAAGTAGTCATGGACTTTGAAGTACTTATTTAGGCCGAGTAGACAAGATTCCACTTCTTCCCCCTTCTTGATCTCTCCATTGATAGTGGGTGGTTTGGATTTCTTACAATCTTCAGGGTCATGGCTCCTGGAAGGTTTCCTCCTCTTTCTTCTCCTCTGAGAATGTAAACTAGTATCGGTGCTACACAATTCCTTAGAGTTATTAGTTTTCTCACCAGAGGATTCCTTAGTTGAATCCCTAACATCATCATGCCTCTTGGCTCCATGTTGGACCTTCTTTGATATGCTTCTTCTTGTGTTTCTATTTTTAGGGCCATGCTTTTGTATCTCAGGTGGACTTTGGGTTCTCTTAGTATTATGTTTGTCCACATTACTAGCCATCGGTCCATATTGTAGTTACCTTTGTATGCCTCATAGGATTTGTAATGGACTGCATTTATTTCAGTTTGTTTTTCTTGTTCTATCATGAGTCTCTCATTTTCTTCTTTAAATATTTGTAATTCTTCCATAAGGCTTCTTACCATTTCAACTAAATATGGAGGGGTTTTCACCACTCTCCTCTCAATAGAATCCTCTTCTCTATTGTGGGATATTCCCCCCAACTCATGGTGTGTCACCATTATTTACACTATATTTTTCCTTGCTTTCCACTCACTATTTAAGTGTTGATAACAACAGTTTTTTTTAGTCAACTATCCTCAAATTTTATGAACAACACAGGTAATTTTTTTTAAGGTAAAATTAGCTTCATTATTCCACATATAACAACAATATGTAGTTCAGATTCATAACATTTAAACAACATAAGGTCTCACTACTTTCAATAGTAAAGCTTAAATAAGCTCTTACAGGTGGGTAGGGTATAGTTCCCTACCCCTTAAAGGTTTTCTATTAAATTTTGTTCCTCTCTTTCATCAGCTCAAGTAGGAAAAGTGTTGTTTCTTGCTTTGATACTAATATGTCACACACTTGATCCCCTAAGAACCCTTTTAAGGGATGGGGTATAAATTTTTCGCCTTCCTGCATCTTCTCTAAGTTCCTTGAAAAGGGGAACCATTTCCTTCTGCTCTTCGAGAGCTTTCTAATGACTATAAACTCATTAAAAATCAAGTTCTGAGTCGAAAGGTATGGCTACCTGAACTTCTTGGGGTATCATTGGTCAAAGGACACGTGGAAACCATGTGGCTCCACATCATTTGTACCATCCTACATGGCACAAACATGGCCTTGGTCGTCATCCTTTGGTGATGAAATGACCACTAGAGGGGCGATGCAGGGGATATATTCCGAGCCTTCATGGGTAATAGGCCTTTGGCCCCTTCGATATTCTTGTATAGGTCTACAAACTCCCTTAGATTTTCAAAGTCCAAAGGACTCTTTCCACTCTGGAATATATGGTGGAGATTCTATCCACCCTTGGATCTGATGGATGAGATTAATTTGTGCCTAACACATAGCTTAAAATTGACCAAGGGAGCCCCACACTTAAATCGTGACCAATCCTATGATGACACATCATCATGGCGTACATGCCCTATCCAATCAAGGTTGGACACCACACATAGAGATTTCATCACTTTGGCACTTCGGTGCTTTGGATTTTAATGCACAATACTATATCCTCGCATCTCCCAGAGTCCTGAAGTCCCAGAGTTATGAATTTATAGAACTCCTGCCACATACTCTAGCCTTCGATGCTTCGATGTTTGTCTTGTGCACCAACATGTAAAATCTCCTAGAGCCCCGAAGTCTCAGAGTTCAGAAGTTCCAGACTCTCAAAGTAATACTTCATCGAAGTACTTAAATTTTCCTTCCACTAGTTGATCGAACAATTGGGAAGAGCCCCCAACAAATCCTTAGATCAATACCTCACAATGTCTCTGAATTCCTCCCCTCGATCTGACGATTGGTGGGATTTCACCACTTTGGGGTTTCGCAACCTCACATCCCTTACATGTATTAGCCCATTTAAGTCTCGAAGTGTTAGCTACCAGAAATGTCATAAAGGGGATACAACTTCTTGCTTTCGTTAAACATTATCGCTTACCCTATCCTTATGTTAGGGAGTATTAATTTACAAAGTCAAAACATACAAAGTCAAAAAAACTTGTTTTTTTGTGGTTGTGTCTTGTGTTCATGACCATGTTTCAAGGTCCTACGATTAGTGTCCCATCAAAAACAAATTGGGTTCATTCACCTATGATTCAATTTGGGGTTTTGATTGGGTTATGTCTAAGGGAGTTAGAGTATCATTCCAAGTCCTAGGTGAAGTGGCTAGTCTTGTTCAAGGTCAAGTCAGTTGTTTTAGATTGTCATCCTATATTCTTTTGTCATCATTTAAAAAGGGTGAGTATTAAGTTGCTACATTATGTCTTCAAAGGGTCATGGGAACATGATATCACATGTAGAAAATATTGCATACACTTTCCAATCCAAAATGTACCTCTTAAATACTTGCAACCAATCAGTTCAAATTTTGTTGTGAAACCTCCTAGCTTTTGCAGTGACTAACTGTCATGTCAAATCACTTTAGACATCTCCTTGTAAATCAGTTTTTTATCTTCATGTTTTATTCCCTCTTTAAAATCATCAAAATTGTGATTTGCTACGAAATAGTGATTTACTGCGAAATATTTTGTAGTTGAATGTTTTTGCAATCAACTTAAAGATTAGGTTTCACGTATATGGTGATTGATATAAACAAATTTAAAGAGTTTTTTCTCAAGAAAGGGTTCATCTACAAACACCTCTCTTGGTTTTTTCATAAGTGTTATGGTTTGGGAGATTTGAAGGGATATTTACAACCTAGTTTTACAGATTTTCGCAAAATTTAATTAGTTAAAGCTAAAACCTAAAAAATAGGAGTTAGTTTGTAACTCCTTATTGAATGTGAAACTCTAAATATTTTGACTGCAAGGAGTTATATGGTAATGTAATGCTATACATTATAATGAAACAAGTATTTAGGGGGGGGGCGTTCGAGAGTTGAGTAAGAAAGATTATTGGTATTGTAATATTTCATGGATATTAATGAAAGGTTTGTAGACAAGTGTTTGAAGTATTTACTTAGAGAGTTATGTATTCAACTGTTGTAGTTAGTGTTCCTAGAGTATGTGTTTCTTTCTTTGTTATCATTAAATGTATTCCTCTTTGTTTGAATGAGAAATTGTTGATGCAGAAATCATTTCAATATGTTATGTATCTATCTTGTTTCAAATATTCATTTTCATATTGATAATTTTATGCAAAATTCATCTAAATTGGATGCTCTATGTGACTTTGAATGTTTCCTTTTTCATCTATCCATCTTTTAAGATTTTAAATCTATCAATAGTTGGTTTTCTGGCCTCTGATATTAAAATATTTCTACCAAGTTTTGAAAACCTAGAATTGATTTCCCTTATGACTCCATGCCCAATGGGTATTTCTCTCATCCCTACCAACCATTCCATACACTTTTTATCCACATCGAATATAGCCATTGTATTGATTGAAGAATTATTAGGAGAGAGCCCTCTCTGGACTGGAAGGAGGCTAGCTTCCACTCTGAAAGTAGATTTGTGGTTACCTCTGAAATTTTATGTTGCAGCCAAGAGAATTTATAGAGTGATAACATTTTGGCATCATTTTTGAGGAGCGAAGGTGAAATCTTCCCTGGGAAAGAATGACAAATATCTAGATATAATTCTTGAGGGTAGACAAAGAGTTAAAAATAGAAGTTGGTTGTATATTTTACCCAAGCGACTCCATTTTCAGAAGAATCTATATTTTAGAGCTTTCATGATGACACCACTATCCAAAGAATCTGAAGCTTAAAGAGTTTATTGGCGACTTCATTTTTCGAAAATGTATTCCCAATATTCAAGGTATGCTCCTATGAATCGTTCACATATTCATGTTTTTCCAAATCAAATGCCTTATATAGATTGGTAGACATATTTTCCAAAATTCAAAGACATAGAGGGTGATGATGTTGCTTTACATATGATTAAGTTTCATATGCATACACATAAGTTGGGGGTTAAATTTCATGAAGTTTTCTTGATGAATATGTCCATGGCCACCTTGGAGGAAAAAACAATATCTTGGTATGAAAAGCTACCAGTTGCTAGTTTCTTCTCTTTACAATATTTTTATACAGTTTTATATGAAAAGTACAAAGAAGATTATTCCTCTTTTTCATTGTGTGGAAACTATTGCGAAGATTTTGAAATTGTATTCCCAAGCAATGGAGGAAGAAATCAAAGAATTTTATGAAGATTATTTTCAAAAGTAGGAAGAAAAAGTAGAAGATAACTACGATGATAATCAGTAAAACTTTCAGCAAATAGTACCTTCTTTCTTGGCTGAAAATTAAACTGATCGGGATGTTATTGATGAAATTCATGTACCATCCTTTCATTTTGATGAAAATATGCATCAATCTTGTCATTTTTTAAGTGACCAAGAGAAGGATAATGATAGTCAAACAATATTTTATGCAGTTATTTTACCTTCTGAATTGATCATGGAAAAAGAACAGGTTGTTTAAGACCCATTAAAATGTGTGGAAAATATTCAGGATTTCACATATCTTGAAACCACAAATTCAGAAATTTTCAAAACCAAGAGGAGATTTTCGATAAAATTACATGAAAGGTCAATTTTTTATACTTTTTATACATATGATGTGGCTCTTCTATTTGAATCCTTTCAAGAGTGTTCAAAGTATTTCTCTAATGTGGATGATGAAGAGGAATATGAGGATAGTCAATGAAACTGTACTTGATCTCATTCATTTTCTGAATTCTTATTTCAAGAACAAGTGTGTGAAAATCAGATTTTTAAAATAGCATATATGGAAATTCTTGAGTCTTTTCCTGGGTTACGTATCCAAGAAAACAATGAGTTTATTTTAAATGAAGAAATTATTCCTACATGTAACAACTTTGATTTAGAACTTAATAAAGATGATGATAAAGAAATTGTTTTCCTTGATTCATTTGAAAAGAAAGATGATCCTCCTGTGGAAGTTTATGAAGGATTATTTTTAGATATTCCTCAAACACATGTTATGGTTGTTATTCAAGAATTTACAAAAATTTTCACTGATAATGATGATAGGAAAGAGGATAAAAAAATTTCCATTTCATTTGAGAATGATCTTGAAATTGAAGACATAGGACAAGAACAATCAACAGTTAAAAATGAAAGTTTTTCTTTCCTTTTTGTTGGTCATCAAGAAAGACAAGCAATCAATATTATTCAAGATCCTTTTGCATTCATGTTGGAAACATCATAGAAAGAGATGTTTGTGACTTTCCTTGAATTAATTAGTGGATTTAGTTTTTCAATATGGATGAGTTTTCAAATTGGATTCAAAATTTCAGTTTAAGTTTCCATTTTCTAAATTTTTTTGTTTGCTTAAGGAAAGTGTGAGAAGAAAGCAGTCAAATAACCATTTTCTTTTTTGGTTACACTGGAACTTTGAGATCACTTAATTTATAACTTGATCTCAGTAGTTTAGTGTAGGCTGGTTTGTGGGAAAATAATTTCAGAATTCTGAGCATATTTTCAAGATCCAATTTCAGTTTCAGATTGCAGTAGATAGTTTTGTTTTCAGTTTTTAGTTTTCAGTTTTAGTTTCAGATTTCAATGGGCAATAGTGTACATTTTTGGGTTTTCAATGGATTTGGTTGTAGGGAAAATCATGTTGGCATGTTTACAGGAAGAATGTGCTTTTCATTGATGGAAAGAACAATAGAGAACCAAACCTCAAGAGTACAGAAGACGAGAAACCTCAGAAGAGATAGCGGGTTCCATAAGTGCAGACGAGGTAGAAGAGATGGACTCCCAGGAGGAGAAAAGGTCGAGACCCGTGAACACTTAGAAAACCTTCTAATTTGGAGAGATAAAAAGCTCAAGAGGAAGAGCGACAATGGTCATTGGATCATCAATCCAGAGGACCAACAACCATCATATTGATTTAAGTGGAAGGACAGGATAAGCAAGGGATGAGATCTGAGATCTCGATCACCTGAATTTTTGTTAACCGTCGGATCAAAATAAACAAAAGGATAGGATAAGAAAAGATGGAGAGTCGTTGGATTTAATCCAAAGAAAGGTTGGATTGCAGACAGATCGAGTCGTTGATCTATGATCTTGATTCAATGAACGTCGTTCATTTCGGGTCTAAAGTTATGAGGAGTTTATGCTCTCGAGAAATCACTTCAGGAATTTCCAGTTGAGATTTGAAATACCTGAAGCCTGGAGACCTAGAGAGCCAAAATAAAATATCGATCATCCGAAATAGATCTCAGTTGTCAGATCATATGGAGTAAATCTGAAGCGTTGGATCGTCCGAAGTGAATCTGGGTCGTCTGATCTAAAGCGTCATTTTGAGATTTGAAATCTCTGAAGTCCAGAGACCTTAAGAGCCAAAATACAATCTCGATCGTCTGATCATATGAAGTAAATCTCACTCGTCATATCTTCCAAAGAAGATCTCAAGCGTTAGATCGTCCGAAGTGAATCTGGGTCATCTGATCCAGAATGTTAGTTTAAATGTTGAAATTCTCGAAGCCTGAAGACCCAGAGAGCCGAAATAACTCCTCGACCATCAGATCATCTGAAGTAAATTTCATCCGTCAGATCATTTTGAAGTGGAAGGACAAGATAAGTTAGAATAAGGGTGCGCTAATCTCAATGGTCAATAATCGGGCTCTCAGATCTATGGTCAATAGGGCATATCGGACCCCCCTAGACCTTTCTTCCTTTAACCATGGGGGGG
>ML794277.1:373308-385797 GCA_009831015.1 Picea engelmannii
GATTTACAATCAATGGCTGTCTAGTCTGCTATCCAGAACTAGATCTCAGCAGATCTACAATAAATGCCTATCTTATCTACAGCCTGCGCAAAGGCATGGCATTCATGGCTCACCAGCCTAAGGCATTAATTTATATTGAATTCAAATTCAAAAATGAGGTTGTGCCTCCCTTTCAGCACATGAATGAGTGTGCGCTGACGTGGTTGACGGAATGGCATGGAGAGATGCTCCTGCATCACTATGAAGGAGGTACTCATCGAACTCATGACTGAAAGAGTAATGTCTGAAAGGGTAATCTCTGTGGGTGTACAAGCGTCATTGACGAGAGGAGTGAAAGTCTCTCCATCGACTGCTCACAGATCTGGGCCATCCCGAGTCATCACAAAGAAGAGAACCAAGCACAAAGATGACCTAGAAAATGCGAATCTAATCCTGACCATCTTACCCAACTACATCCTGCCTCTGCTCGGCGCAGTGAGTCGTGATAGTGTGTCGAGAGATTTTGATTACACCATGGTTACTGCATACCTCCCGAAGGGGATACGTGCAGTTAGAGAGAAACAGGACAAGATCTTAATGTTGAATTTCAGTGAATTCAACCTAGGAGACCACAAGAACCATAGTATGCTCACCCCGTATAAATATTTGACCAGTATGAAGGGGAAGAACTCAAAAATAATCCCCCAGCCGTGGACGATGAACCTTGCGCAGTCCACCCTATTGAATGTAATGAAAATCCCACACTTTGGAAGGAACTAGGAGGTTAACACATGTGTTAATCTCTTTCTCTCATGTTACCATGGTGACTACTTATGGCTAGACTGACGTATCACGGTCGATCCGACCCGCAGGACTTCTATCTAGGGAAGGCCACAGATCGCGCATTAGCACAAAAGATCAAGGATACCTAAGGCAATGTTGAGAAGGGGATGTTAGGCTACAAGGTAGATTCCATCTAGAATGGCAGAATGTGCCTAGCATGCCAATTAATTGCAGTTGTTGAAACATATATATTTTCCTAAAACTTAGACTAAAATAAATTTTCGTTTTTTTTTTGTTTAAATAAAAAAGAGCACAAAAAAATGCAATTGGATAATCACCGTTTGAATAAAGACATCCTATCAATCCAATGGTTTAAAGGTATTAGTAGTATGGAGCCACCCATGGTTTAAAAAAGTCAAAACACTGAGACTATTTCTAAAGTTTTGGGTTTCAAGGTTCTGCGATATAGGTAGTTTGACATACCATCAACCCCAAAATCCCGACATGTGAAGTCGCAAAAGTTAGTTTAGAAATTAATTTGAGTTAATTAATACTTTTAAGAACGTTTAATGGTGATTGGAACTCATCGTAATTTTGCATTTCGGAAATCCTACCTCAAGCATCGTTTTAAATTCTCGATTTACAAAGTCACAAAATCCTGTTTTAATGACGATTAATTAAAAATTAAACATGCTTAATATATTGTTAACCAGTCACATTTTTGGAAATCAAATAATTATCACTCATCACACCCAAAAAAACCTGAAGCATGAAGTCCCAAAATTATTAAGCACTTAAGTGTGATTAACTTAACATCAAAACAAAAATTAACGATATAAATTGGTTTTTCACACTTTCGCTTTTTGGGATTCTTCAATGATATTACATCCAAAACTTCTAGTCTCGAATCGCCGATATTGGGCAGCATTTATTATGAATTAATGAAAATATTTTATAGTGTAAGGCCTGTATCTCCAGTTGTACTCTTCTCATTAAAACAAATAAATTCATTGTCCGTAGTAGCACACTCGAATTAAAGTAGATTGAGGGTAAATAAAGGTTTCTATTTCAAATTCCATTCTCACTTTCAACAAAATAACAAGTTTTATTCAAGAAAGATTATGCCTTCTCTTCTGTAATAGGTACTTTCTTTTTATCACAGGCATCATGGAACCTAGAAAAACGCCGAAGAAGAGTAATGAGGCCAGTGAAAGCTCAAATCTGAACTTAGATGTTTTGTTTGATACCACACCACACGTTGTAGATCTGGTCAGGTCTTGGATGCAGATTTTTGAAATCTTGGAGCGCGAAGCCATGAATTGCCCAGATGATTTTGGAGATGAAAAGACTAATAAGACCGGATCTAAACTTAGAGTTATAGCAGAGGTCAAACTCCATAAAATAGTTACACAGATGAAGCTCATGCCATACAATGACATGATAAATTGGGCTCTGATGAATACCAATGTGCAGACCAGGAGCATCATAGATCATCAAAAGGGCATCTTTGGCTCTTTCAAGCCAGAACAAATTCAAGTAATGTAAAATCTATCCCCTGTTTCTAAATATATTTATAATTCCACATTCGTAGAAGAATTTTGACGAAAGGAATGTACAAAATTTGACCAAACCTATCCAGATATAATTAAAACATGGTGGGGAATTCCAGCGAAATTCAGAGCTGATTCCAATGGTGTTTATGCCACCACATCGTTAAATGAATATATGGTCTATATAGCTATGATTTTATGTAGACTATTTGGAAGGAAAATCCCTACCCATTTCCCGACAGAATGGGTGTCAATTATGCACGAGGTAGCCAAGGGTTTCACTTTCAATTGGGCTAAGATTTTATCAGATAACCTAACCAAGGAGATTGTTGAGTACCAAATGGAAAAGTCAAAAGTCCGACCTGCATCTTTTTATATGTCTGCATATGTCATGGACTTTATATATTATATGACCCCTTTTCCATTGATGAATTGGAGCTGAAACCCAACCTGTGTGGAACCCATCCATTTCTATCACTCTAAACTGTGGGAATAAAAAGTAAAAGATTCCTTTTATGAACACTATTTAGTGATTCCTATGCACCAAATATTGTATGGTTATCCACCCCCTCGGATTTTGGATAAAATCATGGGAAACCTTAAAACAGTTTCAGATTAGTTTATTGAAGAGAATTTATCTTATATCAGAGTCTTCAGATGTTTGACTCCCCCTCATGCTCTCCCAAAATTTCTTCCTGACAGACTGGTGTGTAGAGAAGTGGTTTACCAAATAATAATAGGAGGCATTGGCAAAGAGTTACAATCATTTCAGAAGAAATTCTGGCCAACATTTCCTATATAGATTGGAAGGTTTTCACTGCTAAATTTTGGCCATTCCAAGGTAGAATTTGCAGCATTAGAGGACATTAAACTAGTGGACGTTGATCTCAGAAGGCATGATCCATATCAAATTGTGGGAAATCATCTATCTCAATGCAATATGAAAACATATGAGCATGAAGACTCCCCCTGTGATGACATATTTAAAGGAATCAAAGCTTATGAGGAGATACTAGACAGAGTCCAAGCGTTACCCCCTAACCTACAACCCAACTTTCTTGCTTTCCAAAAGCACAGACGAAGTGGGTTGCCCAAGATACTACAGGGAGAATCAATAACCCCTCCTTCAGAAAAAGAAAGTATACCTACAGGTTTCGAACCAAAGTCTTTGGATAAAAAGACTACGAAGGAAAACCCAAAGAATCCCGAAGTGTCTTCACAATGATCAAAAACTTCACAAACAGAACATCCAGGGTCTGAAACAGATTTTAAATCTGATACACCTTTAAAACATAATCAAATGACTTTTCCTTTATCGTCAACTATTCCTGCTGATACCCCCAAAACAATAGAAGGAACAAAATTCACAGAATTAGGCAGTCCTATTGCAGCATTGACTCCTTTACAGATAAGTTTTGGGACTCCCAATCTTGAATTTATATATGTAAGTGATCTTACACCTATCATTATTTAATAAATACCTCCTATCGATTGCTTTTTCAGTAAGAAAAGAAAGGTCATGGTAAATAAAGAGATGCACCTGAGAGAGGGTACAATGGTAAAAAAACACAGAGTACTTGTGGATGGACAAAATCTAGAAGAAGAATACTTTGCTACAGAGGTAGAAGGCTCTTTGGGAGATTTCACAACAACCAACTTATTCTCAATTGATAATCTGAAAGCAAGGTTGAAGTAGAGGAATCAAATGATAGCTCAGTTACAAAGTCAAATAAGGAATACAAAGAATAATATTAGAGATGAGGTAAATAAAGGACTTGAACAAGCCAGATCTATTGACAAATAGGAAATCCAATTGTTCAAGTCTAGTCTAGATGAGATGTATAAGAAGATGCAAGCAAGTCAAGGGAAGGCCATCCAACAAGAAGAATTAGTAAGGAAGTTGCAAGTTAAATTGAGTTCTACTGAAAGACAGGTTGTAAATATAACAACGTTTCAAGCCCAGGCACTAGAAGTGCATCAGAAGATAGAAGCAGAACAAAAAAGCCTGTTTTCTAAAGTAGATATCATTCAAAACCATTTTTGGGAAGTAAATCAATCATTAGATAACATTGCTTTCAAATAAAAAGAGGCTACAACATCCCGGTCCACTTTTCAAAAGGCAGTCATATTTTTGGCTAGAGACGAGGTACCGACAACTCCTAGATTAATTGTCACAGAGAAAATTAGAGGAGACATACTATTAAAAAAATGGGAGGCCAATATAGCCGAGAGAAATTGGCCAAATAAATAAAGGAGGATTGTAAAGAGACCTTCGATTTGCTAGATAAAAACTCACTAGGCATTGGAAAGAAGAAATGTGTTGGAGTATTAGGAATAATCAATGTTATAAAGCATCAACTGAACATCAAAGAAAGCTTAAATGAAGCTCAGGTTGAAATTTCACAGTTGATATAGGTAGACGTTGCCAAAATGGATAGATGTCTAGTGAAGCCAAATTTACAGTTACAATCAATAAAATTTGAAGATAGAAGGATTGAAGACAGGTTGTCGAAAATTCAGAGGAAGATGTATCTTTTTGAGGCAAAGAATGTGTTGGAGCCTTCAAGAAGATTAGTGCAGTTTATAAGCAGGTGCATCGAGTATCTCGAGCCAAGTGAAGAAAGTATTTCAAAGAAATAATGAAGCAATACATGTTGCCTGTTATACTAGTGTATGTAATAATATAGAAACAAAACCAGTGAAACGGTTCAAGTATTTATTTCTAACCGTTAATATATAGGAGTAAGGAAAGTTCCAACCGTCTAGGGTTGGTAACCTTTGTATAAATATAGTTTCAAAAGACTTAGAGAAGGATTTTTTTGGCCGATTGTAGCAGAGAAATATCTCCTTGACAAGAATTAAGACAAATTCAAACTGGAGACTCCGTATTCCGTCAATCCTAAGTTATGTGTTTTTCTGTTCTTTCATATTCAATATCATTTTCCATATATCTTTGATGAATTTCTAACTACAACTTAGTATAACATCTACTGTGGTTACATATTTATTTTCTTATCTGATTATTTACAGATTTTCCTCTGTGTTTGCTATTAGTAGACATAAGACCTATGAATTATTTAGATTACCTTACCTTATGCTTCATTAAAGGGTTTCTCATCTAATTTATTCTTCTGTTTCAGAGTGAGATTCTTCCATGTTGATGCCTCACTTTGTTTTAACATATTTATGTTTTTCTTTCATCACATTCACTATTTTCAAATTTGACTCAGACATGGAAAACGACCTCTGAATTGTTATATTATTAATCCATTTTTCAGGAAATTTTCTCATATTATTGAAATAGAAAAATCAAACCTAAAAAACCAACCAATATTTTAAATTTATTTTCTCCATGATTGTACCTGTTACGAGACAACCCAATATAGAACCTGGCCTCATAGATCAGACCAGTATTGCATTAACCTTGTTTAATACTATCCTAGAGATTGCCACCACCCGGGTTGAACTCGAACGTTCATGGGCAGCCATTGAACAGGACATAAGTGTCCAGGAACGATTTGAAGCTAGACGAAGACAACTAAGAAATCAACCATAGCTTCTTTTCCTAAAGAAATGATTTTCTTTTCATTTATTAAAACCCCTCTTTATTTTCGGATGCCTTGACATTATACTTTTAAGACTTAAGTATAAACTTAGGAACAACAATAGGAAAGCTAGTAAGGAAGAACAAACCCACACAGGTCACAGGGTTTGTTGTTGACCTCACAGGGAAATGCATGGAAGGCCTACATATGAAATGCATTTCACAGAAGAGGACCTCAAGGAGATAAATAAGGATAGGTCAGAAAATATCCTTATCCCCGCTAATCCTGTAGAGATGTCTGACCCTGAACTTGATAGCTCGGAGGCCACTCACAAAGAACATGACACACCTAGAACCAGCAGAAGGAAGAAGACCGAAGAAGTCCAAGACTTAAGCAGTGCCTCAGAAAAGACTGCTTTAGTATCACCTGGACGAGGGGGTGATGATGAAGTAGAAGAGATAAATGGAAAATAAGATGATAGGAAGCAAGGTGAAGTAACACCACCTAGAGATGAGGTTGGCCCCTTGAAGAAGAGGAAGGTTTCTCCCTTGATACCCTCTTCTTGGAAGAAATCCAGAGCCACCCTGACTAATATGCAGACTGTGCTCACTGTCGATGACTTTGACTTCATCATTGCAACTATAAATGACGCCTCGTAGGAAATATTCGAGAAACATGAAGCCAAGTAGGAGGAGATGTGTGACAGAATCGAGGTTGAACTCTAAGGGGTACAACAATCCCTTCAGTCCAGTCACACAGTGTCCACTGTGCCCTTACCGTCAGAAGAAATAGAGTTGAGAGATGAGCCAACCCAACTCCACAGACTAGCTGATGCGATCGAAGCTCTCCTTCGTCACGCATAGGAAGAAACAGAACAAGACACCCAGGCCTTGAAGCAAGTTCAAGAAGTAGTCGTATAATAATGCCGAGTTGTAGAGTAGGAGAAGGTTTCTCCCCGGACAAAATTTGAAGAGGAGAAAGCACAGATTCAACAAGAAAGAGAACAGTTGCTCGCAAAGCAACTCGAAGTGAAAGAAGAAATCAACAAATCACTTTTCTCTGTGACAATATTAGAGACAAAGGCAGAATACCGAGTCGAGCATCAAGTAGAGAAACTCATGGAAGCTATCTACCAGCTACAACGAAGAATAACAGACTTAGAGCTACGAACAGTGCCCGACACTCCACAGGATGTGAGGGATTGAAGAGAAGCAATTGCTCGAAGCGTAGTTGAGAGAATAAAGGCCCTTGCCATGGAATGTAAAGAACTAAGTGATCATAGTGCCTATAATTATGAGCGAATCATTGAGAATCCAGAACTAAAGGAACTAGAGTCACAACTCTAGGAGGAAAAGAAGAAAGCAGAAACAATACAGGCGCAGTTGAAGCCTCTGTCAGTTGTTGAAAGGATGAAGTGATCCCAAGAGCAGCGCATTGTTCAATAGAAGGTCCACACTATTCAGAGAAAAGTCATGGAAGTGACTCAGAGGATCCAACCTATATAGGATGAGGCTTTCCAACTATTCGTAGAGATCAAAGGCTGAGGAGAAGAACTGGAGCAAGTCATCACTGCAGTTGAACATTGCTTAGAGGGACTTGTCAACGAAGCAGTCATCCAAGAGTTCATTGAGCAGGAGGTCATGGCACAACAAAAAGTTGAAGTAGCTCGAGCCAAGCTCGAGGATTTTGAAGTAGAGCTACCCAGATCAGAGTGACTCGAGACAAGTCACAGGTGAGTGTTGGGGGCCTGTTGGCCCTTGACCAAGTTTTGAGGATTCTTGGTCATGCTTGACCTATTTTTGGGACTTCGAAAGGCTGTCGAAAGTGGAGCTCAAATTGAAGAGGAGATCGCGGGATCTTGGCCCCTTTTTAGGGATTTTTTGGTTTTGGGCTTATGTGACGGGTATGGGGATGTCATCCCATGGGTTTACCCATGCTTAGGCCTATTTTGTAATGTATAAATAAAATTCTAGGCGATGTAAGAATGGCTAAGTGTGAATGACTAGTTAGTAATGTGTGCAAGTTGTAAGTGCTTTGTGCATGCTCTGTGGGACTTGCAAGGCTAAGTGCAAGTTATTGTAAAAGGTTGTGTAAGGATCTGTGCCTATATCTACTCGGGAAGAAGGATCTAGTGGAGTGCACGCAGATCTCTTGTCCTATGCGGAGTAGGATTTTGTGGCTCTGTGCATGTAGAATATTGAGAGAAGCTAATAAAGAATACAAAGTGTTGGTGGATGTAGCCCCAGGGTGGGGGTGAACCACTTATATCCTGTGTTGTGAATGCTTTGTGCTTTATGGTTTCTATCTTGTTTATGTGATTAAATGCTTAGTGTGTTGTTAGATGATGAATGAATCTAACCTGGTAGCTTAGTTTTGAATAATGTGAATAAATGCTATATCTGATCTATGTCAGTATGCTTAGTGCTTATTGAATCTATGGGAATGTTGCACTGATTTATTATTAGGGTTTAACTACGCTGTAAACTAAGACTGGATATTGAAGAACTATAACTGCTAAGTGCTCTGTTAAGGTGTTACAATCACAGATCTGTGTCCTATCTAAGGTTGCAGACACTATAGTCCTGCAACCACCCCTGCCTCTACCTCGGGTGAGACTTCATCTGCTTCGCAGGTGTTGCTGAAAGGGCCGGTAGTTAGGTTTTTTTTGGTGCGTTGTTGTAGCATTGAACCCCAGGTCCACCCCTGTGCCAGCAATGAAATATGGTTATGGCATAGGAGACTTGGACATCTAAAATTTGACCACTTAATCAAGATTAAAAACTTGAGTCAGTAAAATATCTTCCAAGAATATTAAAGCCACAAGATTCTGTGTGTAAACCCTCCCAGGTAGGAAAGCTAACCAGGACACAGTTTAAATACAAGAGCTCTACTTCAACAGAGAAACCACTCCAATTAGTTCATATGGACTTATGTGGACCATCAATACAGGAAGGAACAGGGAAGGAAAACTACTTCATGTTGATCATTTATGATTACTCCAGACTCACTTGGGTTTTCTTTCTCAAAGAAAAAGATGAAGCATTTGAGAAATTTAAAATTTATAAGGCTTTAACTGAGAATCAAACATGCAACATATTAAAGGTTGTAATATCAGACATAGGATGATAATTTATGTCAAGTGATTTCAAGGAATTCTGTGATAAACATGGGATCAAAAGAGAATACACAATCCCAGGAACTCCATAGAAAAATGGAGTAGTTGAGAGGCAAAAAATAACAGTTCAGCAAATGGCCAAGTCAATGATGAATGAGAATAACATTGGTCAAACCTACTGGGTAGAAGAAATACACACAAAAATCCATATTCTTAACAAATCTCACCTCAGACCACACAATGACAAGACACCTTATGAACTGTGGTGTGGAAGACCTGCTTCAATCAAACACTTCAAAGTCTTTGGCAGTAAGTGATACATAAAGAATAATAATGAAAACCTTGGCAAGTATGATGACAGGGCTGATGAAGGCATCTTCTTAGGGTATGCTACAAACAGTAAAGGATACAGATGCTATAATAATAGGCTGCATAAATTGGTTGATTGAATTGACATAAAAGTTGATGAAGGAGTCCCAGTAAGAGAAGTGAGCAATATTGAATCAACAACAAAGGATATAGTTGAAGTTGAATATGAATAGGTCCAAGAATTAGAAAAATAAGAATCTGAGTTAGGTGAAGATACAAATACTCAGGCAGACTCAAATCATCAGACAACATCAAATCCTTCCTCTAGAATCACTCAAAAGAATCATCTTGAAAGTCAGATAATTGGTGAGAACGACAAAGGTGTACAAACTAGGAGAAGAATAATCAAGACACCAAGCAATCACATATATCCTTCATATCCATGGTGGAACCCAAGAACTTTAATGAAGACAGTAAATACGTAAATTGGGTAAAATCAATGAATGAGGAAGTGGACCAGATTGAAAAGAGTGACACTTGGGAACTCGTTCCTAGGCCAACAAATAAAAATGTAATAGGATCCAAATGGGTCTACAAAAATAAGATGAATGAGCAAGGGAATATTGTAAGAAATAAGGCTAGATTGGTCTGCAATGCATATGCTCAAATAGAAGGACTGGACTTTGATGAAACATTTACACCCGTAGCAATATTAGAAGCTATTAGAATGTTTCTTGCCTATGCTTGTCATAAACAATTTAAAGTCTATCAAATGGATGTCAAGTCATCTTTTCTAAATGGAGATATAAAAGAAGAAGTCTATATGGAACAACCAGAGGGATTCCAACTATCAGATAACCCTGACTTTGTCTGCAAGATGAAGAAATCCTTCTATGGATTGAAACAAGCTCCTCGTGCCTGGTATTACAAACTGGATAAGTATCTTCAAGAAAAAGGGTTCAAGAGAGGAATAGTTGATAAAAATCTATATATCAAAACAGAGGGTAACGATTTTCTCATTGTGTTGGTCTATGTAGATGACATCATCTTCGGAAGCAATAATACTTCATTGGTACAATGGTTTTCTTCTGCCATGCAGTCTAAATTTGAAATTTATATGATAGGGGAACTGTCATTTTTTCTTGGTCTGCAAATTACTTAGAGGTCTGAAGGATTATTTCTCTGTCAGGAGAAATATCTAAGAGAAATGTTGAAAAGGTTTCAAATGGAAGATTCTACACCTATGAGCACACCTATGGTCACTGGATGCAAGTTAAGAAAGGATGATGACTCACCTAATGTTGATCAGAGTTCCTATAGGTCTATGATAGGAAACCTATTGTATATCACAACATCGCGTCCAGACATAATGCATGTTGTTGGAATGGTAGGAAGGTATCATGTTGCACCTAAACAAAGTCATTTGTTAGCTGTCAAAAGAATATTTAGATACATGAAAGGAACAATGAACTATGGCCTATGGTATCCTAGGAATTAGAATTTTCAACTATCAGTCTATTCAGATGCTGATTGGACTAACTGCGTGGATGAAAGGAAAAGAACGAGCGGAGGTTCATTCTTCTTAGGAGATTCCCTTGTAGCATGGTTGAGCAAGAAGCAAGGTTCCATTTCCTTATCAACTACAGAAGCTGAATACATTACAGTTGTCACTTGTTGTACCCAAGTATTGTGGATGATTCAGACACTTTTAGAATTGGAGGTAAAATATATTGCACCGATCCCAATTCATTGTGATAATACTAGTGCAATTAGTGTGTCAAAGAATATTGTATTTCACTCCAAGACCAAGCATATACCCATCAAGTATCACTTCTTGAGGGAACATGTGACCAACACTGTTTTTTCTTTGCATTATATTCCATCCAAAGATCAGATTCTTGATATCTTCACTAAACCGCTTGAAAAAGCTTAGTTTGAGTATCCACGCCAGAAGTTGGGTGTGACACTGTTATCAAGTTAAAATAGTCTATATGATCAGGGGGAGAGTTCTCCTAGTATATCTGATTAGGGGGAGAACAGAGTCACTCTTTGTTTTTCTTTGACATTGATGTCAAAGGGGGAGAAAAAGGTGTTGTCTGGATGCTACAGTTGAAGTTCTAAGAAAAATAGTGAAGTCTTTCAGGGTTGTCATCAATGCCAAAGGGGGATATTGTTGGCATGTTTACAAGAGAAATGTGCTTGTCATTGATGGCAAGAAAATTAGCGTACCAAACCTTGAGAATGCATAAGACGAGAAATATCAAAAGAGATAGAGAGATCCATAAGTGCAGACGAGGTCCAAGAGATGAACTCGAAGGAGGAGAAAAGGTCGAGACCCATGACCACTTAGAAAACTTTATAAGTCGGAGAGATGAAAATCTCAGGAGGAAGAGCTAAAGTGGCCTTTGGATCACCGATCCAGAGGACCAACAACCGTCGGATTTATTTAAGTGGAAGGACAGGATAAGCAAGGGTTGATATCTGAGATCTCAATCACCCAATTTTTTGTCAATCATCGGATCGAAATAAATGGAAGGATAAGATACACAAAGATGGAGAGCCATTGGATTTAATCCAAAGAAAGATGCATTGTAGATAGATCGAGCCGTTGATCTATGATATTGATCCAAGGAATGCCATTCATTTCAGTTCTAAAGTTATGAGGAGTTTATCCTCCAGAGAAATCACTTCAGGAATTTCCAGTTGAGATTTGAAATACTCGAAGCCCGGAGAACCGGAGAGCCAAAATATAATATTGATCATTGGATTGTCCAAAATAGATCTCATTCTTTAGATCATATAGAGTAAATCTCAATCGTTGGATCATCTGAAGTGAATCTGGGTCGTCTAATATAGAGTGTTAGTTTGAGATTTGAAATCTCTGAAGTCCAGAGACCCAGAGAGCTGAAATAAAATCTCGTTCGTTCGATCATCTAAAGTAAATCTCAGTCATCAGATCTTTTGAAGAAGATCTCAAGCGTCAGAACATCTGAAGAAAATCTGGGTCGTCTAATCTAGAGCATCAGTTTGAATGTTGAAATTCCCGAAGCTCAGAGATCTGGAGAGCCGAAATAACTCCTTGACTATCGGATCATCCGAAGTAAATTTTCATCGTCGGTTTATTATAAAGTGGAAGGACATGATAAGTTAGAATAAGGGCGCGCTAATCTCAACAATTGATAATCGATCTCTCAGATCTACGGTCGAC
>ML794277.1:396731-410806 GCA_009831015.1 Picea engelmannii
AGTGGGGATCACTTTTACAATGAGGTTACCTTATAACAGAAAAGTTGCATGCAAAATAACTCTAAAATAAAATATAAAGCTACTTATAGTGATTCACTTTTATACTTGAAGTGAAATGCACTTTACAATTTTTTTTAGCATGAACTTTTTCAAAAAAAAAGTAACAAAAGAGAGACTTGAACTCAAGACCTCTTACTTAATAAGGCAAGTTTTAACCAACTGGTCTAGCAAAACATATTGTAATGTTCAGAAGGAGGATTGTTGTTGTTTTTGTTGTTGTTGTTGTTGTTGTTGTTGTTGTTGAGCATGCTCCAAAAAAACATGTTCAGAAGGAGGATTGTTGTTGTTTTTGTTGTTGTTGTTGTTGTTGTTGTTGTTGAGCATGCTCCAAAAAAACTCTTTTCACACAAGAAAAATATTTCGCTTCTCGATGACAACAAGGGTTAGATCTCGGTTAGCTTACTCGGAAGATGCACCTTTTCCTATTTGTTTCTGATTTGTCGAGATAACACAAGGCGTGGGGAAAAGAGAATACGTAGATCTAAAAGAGTAGAAGCCCGAAAAAAAAAAATACAAACCGAAATAAAATCAAAACTTTGCAAAAATTTAAAAATGCGTATTCAGACTTTATACCTCTGGATTTTGACTGTAATGGCCGTATCTTGGGCAAACAAAAACCTTTTCGAGTGAAACGAAAAGTGTTCCTGAATGAAAAGCGTGCTCCGGATGCAATGGAACAGTCCTTTCAGCCCATAAATGTACATAAATTATATAAAAAGGAGATGAGGAAACTCGGCTTCACGATCTCGATCTACAACAGGAGCGGGTCTTCAAACAGGCTCTGATACCATGTTCGACAACACAAGTATTTCAACAGAGGAAAAACACCTTCAGTAACCACTCACATAACCATATCAAAGATCACCACACCGATGTTTTCACGTGGTAAAACCCCTACGGGGAAACATCCACGGCCCCAGCCAACGCGGCTACTTGGAGCAGTTTATTAATGCAAATAAAAAGATTACAGAGAGTTTTTACAAGAGAGTTTCTCACAATCGATCGTCAGCAAATGACCCTCCATGCTCTTTAAATAGAGATCATGGACCAATCAGGTGTTAAGCCACAGATCAATGGCCGTTAAGATCGAGGAAAGTATGAACTGTCATATCACTCTATGTTGGGAACATATCGTGACCGTCGGATTTCCTAACTACAAATGCATACTAATGCATACTAAAGAAACACACTTTTATCTAATGACATATTAGACCAAGTAGATCTTAACTAACTCCTAAGTGTCTAAATATCCTAACATACACCTCTCTCTAGCCTCTCTTGGCTCATGAATCCCCCCGTTTTCCAATAGATCTTTCCTTCTTTAAATATAAAATAGCATCCAAATTAACTAATGAATTCGAATCCCATCTCCTCCATTGGATTATAAGCCTTGGAGATAGGTGGAAACAATCAAAGAGACAAAAATCCAACAAACTGTTAATTTTTAGGAATTTGTTGGAAGTCATTAGTAAAATGTCTCCACCTCATTGCATGAGGCATTTGTTGGAGCTAAATATTAGGTGCAGGTGTCCCTTGACATATAAATGATCCTTTAGAATTCATTCAAACCCTCCTTGAAATGTGGAAACCTCCCAACAAGGCGAATATCAAAACTGTGACTGCTACAGGAAATTAGGCAGCGCTGCTGTAAAACAGTTGGGTAGTGCCACTTCTATGTCTAATATATCTCAAACCATAACACATTTTGAAAAACTGAGAGAGGTTTTTGTTATTTGGCATGTTAGGAACAAAATCTCCTATATCTTTCAAAAATGCCTTCTCAATTGTTTAGAATCCAAGTTTCAAGTTAGTGACTAAAAACTGGTAAAATAACTCTGCACAATTTGTTTTCTGCCAGAAATATCAGGTAACACCACTTATGCTACACATGTGTGCAGGTTTAGGTAGAAATTTCAGAACATAGTGCCTTCAATATTGAACGTGTGTAGAGAAGTTGGTGATATTTTATAATGTCGAACCCATTGTGTTTAGGTGTCTTGGCAGTATAGTAGGTTGTGCACTTTACCACTGAGGGAGTTAACACTTTAGCAAAAACCCAAAACTCTAATAGTTAGGCTTGTTCTAGCTGCAAATTCTTGTGCTAACACACTACACTTCCTATATGTCTCACCCACCTCAGCAAGGGCATGAGTCATTTGATCTGAAAGATCACTTTGGGTGTATTCTCAATCGTTGATCATAATACAGTGGAAGGATAGTGTAAGTTTGAAAAGTTGAAATCCTGAAGTTTCAAAGGGTGAAGTTTCTACAACTGTCCATCTCAATGTTTTATTAATTCCTAGCCGTCAGATTGAACAATGAAAGGATGAGTGTAAGGATCAATTTGACCATTGATTTGTTTCCGTGAAATAAACCGTCTGATCTGATCCGTCCATTCAGGAGCACTGTAAGGATTGTAAGATCGTCGGTCCCATCACATTGCGGGGCCAGAACATGCTCGGGTCTTAATTTCTCATGAGTGGGCCGCAATCGAAACCACGGTTTTGGAGAAAGGACACATGGAGGATCGTAGTGAATTTCGAGGCGAAAAGTGGGTTACCCTCAAACCGCCTATGGATGCACCCACAATCACGTGATCACGTGAAGTTCATAGCCTAAGGTCATATCAAGAAACATAGCTAGCACCCACTAGACCGAGATCGGGAAGCGCCTTTCTGAATAGGCGTTTGGTCACCATTGGTGGTCAAGTGAAGGAAGGGGCTTAGAATCCAAAGAAGCCAAAGATGATTGACTGTAACTGACAGAGAAGACGAAGAGTTTCAACTGCCAAAGAAGCCAAAGAATCTTAATAAAACGACCACTAATGATGAACACATTCAACATAACCGCTAGAGAAGACGAAGAGTTTCCATGATGATCATGCAGAGGACTCAGCGTGTGAAATATATGCAGAACATAAAAGAGGAAGTTGATTCTCTCGTCAGCTATGTTGTGGGTAGGACGAGACACAGAGAACAACCTGAAGTGCAGAACAGTGACGCAGTGAAGAGAATGCAGAGGCATAGCGCATAAAATGGACATCGCACACAGAGTATAAAATGCAGAAGAATAGAAAGTGCAAGGCATGCGAGCAGCAAGACACTGATGCAGGCAGAGAAGAGAAATATAGCATAACAGTGATGAGACTAGTAAGCCATTGATAAATACTATATCACTGTGATAAATTTAAGGAGGAAAAGATTTATATCTCAGGGTGGTAGGGAGGTGCTAGGGAGGACTGTTGTCCTCAGAGTTTCAATTGGGTGCTTGAACACAGGGAGTTGTAGCTTCCATCTAGTTGCAGCTAGAAAAACGAGGGAGGTAGGGTGGTGCAAGGGAGAACCATTGTCTATGTTATATAGGTTGGTGTCTATGTGACTAGAAGTTGGTGATTCCATCTAGTTGGTGTTGAAACACTTAGGGAGTTGGTGCTTCCTTCTAGTGGGTGCTAGAGAAACTAGAGAGTTGGTGCTCTTAGCAAGTTGTTTCTTGTAAAACATAGGTGGTAGCCTCAAAAGGAGTTGGAGCTCATAAGAATGATAATGTACATAAAATAAAGACTACTTATCATATCAAGAAGAAGAGGTTTTCTCCCTTTATGGGTTTCCTTGGGAAATATTTGTCTCTGTGTATTTCATGTGTGTGATTGATGTTGAATACTCTATTGCTTACTTCCATGAATTATTGTGATCATCGTTGAGTGTTTGGTAATGAGTTTAAAATGGGCATAATTATTTAAGCACAGTAACAATTGAGTCACCCCCCCTCTTAGTTCTCTAACAACTCATAGAGAAGGTTGCAGGTAAAAGAGGTTGGGAACAACCTAATGAATCAGCCACTGGATCTGCAGGTTCTTTTTTACCTCACAGAGAGGATAACATCCACATTGGAGCCTATGTTAGGGATTATTAATTTGCAAATTCAAAATGGTTTGTTTTGTTGTTGTTGAGTCTTGTGGTTATGACCATGTGTCAAGGTCCTAGGATTAGTGTCCCATGACAAAAAATTTGGGTTCATTCACCTATGATTCAAGTTTGGGGTTTTTATTGGGTTATGTCTAAGGGAGTTAGAGTATCATTACAATTCCTAGGTGAAGTGGATAGTCTTGTTCAAGGTCAAGTTAGTTGTGTCACATTGCCATCTTATAGTCCTTTGTCATCATTTAAAAAGAGTGAGACTTAAGTTGCTACATTATGTATTAAAAGGGTCATGGGAACATGATATCACATGTACAAAATATTAATTACACTTTCCAATCCAAAATGTACCTCTTAAATACTTGCAACCAATCGGTTCAAATTTCATTTTGAAACCTCCTAGTTTTTCGCTACGACTAACTGTCATGTCAAATCATCTTAGAGATCTCAACAACAGTCACAAAAGCATGGGAGTGAGGTCATGGGAGTCAGTACAGTCCTTGTAAATCAAGTTTTTATGTTCATGTGTTATTTCCTCTTTAAAATCATCAAAATTGTGATTTGTTGTGAAACTGTGATTTGCTACGAAATTTTGTTGCGAAATTTCTTGTAGATGACTGTTTTTGTAGTCAACTTAAAGCTCGGGTTCCGAGTAGATGGTGATTTATATAAAAAAAATGAAATATTGTTTTCTCAATCACGGGTTCACTATAGAAACCTCTCTCAGGTTTTTCATGGGTCCCATGGTTTGGGAGATTCAAAGGGATCTTTACAGCCTAGTTTTACATATTTTCTCCAAATTTAATTAGTTAAAACTAAACCCTAAAAAATAGGAGCTAGTTTGTAACTCCTTAAATTTGAAACCCTAACTATTTTGACTCCATGGAGTTAGATGGTAATGTGATGATATATATTGTAATGAAAACAAGTTTTGAGGTGAAGGGGATTCGATATTTTAGTAAGAAATACTATTGGTATTTCAATATCTACTGGATATTAATGAAAGGTTTGCAAAAAAGCGTTTGAAGTATTTACTCAAAGATTCCTGTGTTCGGTTGGTGTAGGCATTGTTCCTAGTGTATGTGTTTATTTCTTTGTTATCATTTTATTCTTTGTTTGAATGAGAAATTGTTGATGTTGAAATCATTTCAATATGCTCTGTATCTATCTTGTTTCAAATGTTCATTTTTAGACTGATAAGTTTCTGCAAAATTCATCTAAGTTGAATGCTCTTTGTGACTTTGAATGTTTCCTTTTCATCTATCCATGTTTTAATATTTTAAGTCTAGTAATAGTTGGTTGTCTAGACTTAGAGATTAAAATCTTTCTACCAAGTTCTGAAAACCTAGAATTGATTTCCCTTATGACTCCATGCCCAATGGGTATTTCTCTCAACCCTACCAACCATTTCATTCACTTTTTATCCACATAGAATATATCCATTGTATTGATTGAAGAACCATTTGGAGAGAGCCCTCTCTGGACTGGAAGGAGGCTAGATTCCAGTCTAAAAGTAGGTTTGTGGTTACCTCTAAAAATTTTTGTTGCAGCCAGGAGAATTTATAGAGTGATAAAATTTTGGTATCATTTTCAGGGAGAGAAGGTGAAATCCTCCCTGGGAAAGAATGACAAATATCCATATCTAATTCCTGAGGGTAGACAGAGAGTCAGACACATAATTTGGTTGTATATTTTACCCTGACGACTCCATTTTCAGAAGAATCTAGATTTCAAAGATTTCATGGCGAATCCACTATCCAAAGAATCTGAAGATTAAAGAGTTTATTGGTGACTTCACCATCTGAAAATGGATTCTCAATATGCAAGGTATGCTCCTGTGAATTGTTCACATATTCCATGTTTTCCAAATCGAATTGCTTATATAGATTGGCAGACATATTTTCCAAAATTCAAAGACATAGAGCGTGATGATGTTGCTTTACATCTGATTAAGTTTCATATGCATACACATAAGTTGGGGGTTAAATTTCATGAAGATTTCTTGATGAAGATGTTCATGGCCACCTTGGAGGGAAAAGAAAGATCTTGGTATGAAAAGATACCAATTTCTAGTTTATTCTCTTTACAAGATTTTCATACAGTTTTCTATGAAAAGCACAAAGAACATTATTCCTTTTTTTCACTGTGTGGAAATTGTTGTGAATATTTTGAATTTTTTATGCAACACATGAAAAATGAATTTGGTAATGAAGAGTTAATGGATGATGAAATCAAACAATTTTATGAAGATTATTTTCAATAGCATGAAGAAAATGTAGAAGATAATTACCGTGATAATCAGGAAAACTTCCAGCAAATAGTAGTTTCTTCCTTGGCTGAAAATAAAATTGATCAGTTTTTTATTGATGAAATTCATGTACCATCCCTTCAGTTTGATGAAAATATGTAGCAATCTTGTCAGTTTTTAAGTGACAAAGAGAAGGATAATGATAGTCAAACAATATTTTCTATAGTTTTGTCACCTTCTGAATTGATCATGGAAAAATAACAAGTTATTTTAGATCCATTGAAATGTGTGGAAAATAATCAGGATTTCACATCTCTTGAAACCACAAATTCATAAATTTTCAAAAGCCAAAAAAACATTTTCGATAAATCACATGAAAGATAAATTTTTGATACATTTGATACATATGATGTGGCTCTTCTATTCGAATACTTTCAAGAGTGTTCAAAGTATTTCTATGGTGTGGATGATGAAGAGAAATATGAGGTATTCAATCAAAATGTACTTCAGCTCATTCATTTTCTGAATTCTTATTTCAAGAACAAGTGTGTGAAAATCAGAGTTTTAAAATAGCATATATGGAAACGCTTCAGTCTTTTCTGAAGTTATGTATCCAAAAAAATAGTGAGTTTATTTTAAATGAAGAACTTATGCCTACATGTAACAACTTTGATTTATAATTTAATGAAGACAATGATAAATAAATTGTTTTCCTTGATTCATTTGAAAATCAAGATGATCCTCCTGTGGATGTTGGAGATACTTCACACACACCTAGGATTTATTTTTCCTAAGGTTTTCCCTATGTTTATTAGTCATTATTCAATATCCTATAGTTTAGGGAGAATATTCATTTTCCTACATTCTAGGAGAATATTCTCTTCAGTTGACACTTTAGTTTGATCAGTTGAGTGGAGTCTAGATGCCACATTGGTTTCATCACCATGCAAAATTGGTATCATCACCAAATAATGCGCATTGTCCTTGGGATCATAACCAGAATAGCGCATTACTCATGATTCTGTGATCTCTTCCTCACTTCACTATGTTTCATTCAGTTAACTAAAGACTGAGAGACTAGTTAAGTCAGACTAGGTGGCAGTTCACTCCCGTAATTGTCGGTGTGTGTCTAGATCACTCTATACCACCACTATGGTGCATTATATTCTCCTGTAGTGTGTATTAGTTGAGTTATACAAAGTATGTCATGTGTAAATTATCATTCATTCATTTGGTTAATAGAATTATTCCATTCTTTCTCTCATGTTTCTCTCTTCCTCATTTCTTTGCAAACTGTGTATGTATTTTTTCTACCTAGATATTATCTATGTAGGTTCATCCACATTACATGGTATCAGAGCCGATGGATTTCTAGGAAAAATACAAAATAGATTATTTTTGCAATTACCGAATATTGAAGATAGCGGGAAAATGAAATTTCCAAAAGAATTTATTATTACACCATACAATTTATTTGCATGGAAGGAAAAGATGATAGTGCATATTCGAGGTAGAGGATTATATAGGTTAACCATGGGCATAGAGACTGAACCCACATCAACCATAAAAAAATCCAAGTATCTGAGTCAAATGAATGAAGCGATTGGAACTATTTGCAGTCTCATTTCTCCTTAACTCATATTTCACATATCCTCCTGTAGAACCCCCAATGAAGCCTGGGCAACCATTGAAGGGATTTTTGGAAAATAGGATGAGATGTGGGGACACATTCTCAAGGTGGAATTTCTCACTTTGGATCCAAAAACCTTCCACAATCTCCAAGATTTATTTACCAAATATAAGGATTTGTTGTCGCAACTCAAGGCTTGCGGGGTTGATAAATCTAAGGAGGAGAAACAAATGGTTCTTACCATTCTCTCAAAACTTGGTCTATAATACTCATTGTTTGTATCCACATTTCATTCAATTAATCTCTCCTCTGGAGACACCTGGAAGATTCCCTCTCTTGAGTTCTTTATTGAATCTCTTACACAAGAGAAGAACAAGCTTATCAACATGGGACAAATCAAAGGCCCAAAGGTGTATGAATTTGTTGTACAATATGGTAGAAATCATCCAAATCAGAAATATAAAGACAAAGACAAAAGGAAATCACATGAAAATACAAAGAAGGAAGGGTACTCAAAACTCTTCAACGATGCCTCCGGATCCAAAGGTGGAAAGGGAAGAAAAGGGGAGAAATGCGCTTATTTTCATAAAGTATTCCATCCAGAATCTGCATGTATGAAGAAACATATATATCAAATGGCCCAAATAATTCAACAAAACAACCTTGGAGATCGCATCCCCGAGGGTGCCAAGAAGAAGAATCCAGAAGATAAAAAAACCAAAGAAAGGTGATTCTAGCCATGCTTTTATTACCATCAACTCCTCTCTCGATGCTTGGATTGTAGATTCAAGAGCATCATACCACATGAAATCCAAAAATTAATTCTACTCTTAATTGTATGCATGCAAAGGTCCTCCTATTCTAATGGGGGACAACTCTACAGTCGAGGTCACCGGCAAAGGAAGAACTGAACTCACAAACGAAAGCTTCAAGAATGTGCTACATGTTCCCAAAATTTATGTCAATCTTCTCTCCATGTATCAGATGAAAACTCTAGCACTAGAAAGAGAGTTGTATTTACACTTGATTTTGTGTATATCTATGACATGCAAACCAATTTCAAGGTTGCTACCGATGAGGTAAATCATCAATCTAGACTCTACACATTTTCTGAATTTATTGAATCAGATTTTGCATTACTACTTAACCATGTTGATGAAAGTAGTAAGATATGGTATGAAATGTTTGGGAATTTAAATTTCATATATATGAAACATATTAGCAAGCAGGGAATGTTTGATGGTCTACATGACATCCACTTCTCCAAAGGAAATTGTGAGGGATGTGTTCTTGGAAAACACCCTCAAGATAAATTCAACAAAGGAAAGACTTAGAAGGCCTCCTTTCCATTAGATCTGATCCATAATGATATAATGGGCCCTTTTCCACATCCATTAGTCAATAAAGAAAGGTATGTGTTCAGTTGTGTTGATGATTTCTCACGCTTCATATGGACTTTCTTTCTCAGGAAAAAATCAAAGGTCTTTCAACACCTCAAATATTTCAAATCCCTTGTTGAAACACAGTCAGGAAACAAGATCAAATCCCTATGAACAGATAATGGGGAGGAGTATGCCAACCGAGATACAAAATATTTTTCTTGAGGTCGGGATTCATTTGCATCACAGGGTTCCCTATACTCTACAACAAAACAAATTTGTTTAGCAGAAAAATAGATCTCTGAAAGAGATGGCATATTGCATGCTACATGCAAAGTTAATTCCATGGAGATTATTGGATAAATCACTTAACTTTGAAACCTACATCCAAAACATATCTCCCCATAGATCTGTCAAGGATAAGACTCCCTTATGAGGCTTGCAATGGCCTCAAACCGAAAGTGAGCCACTTTCGTATATTCAGTTCTCATGCATGGTCTAGGATTCCCTCTAAGAAGAGGAAGGGACTTGATCTACAGATCACAAAGTGTATATTTGTTGGATACCCCAATGGTCTGAAGGGATACAGACTCATTGATCTTTCCTCAGACTGGCTCATCATTGAGCGTAGTGTCCAATTCGAGGAAAGTATCTCGCATGTACCTCAACATCTGCATACAGACACTTTTGTTCTTCCACATGTCAGAGATGATGAGAATGCACATGATGAATATTCTTTAGATGATAGTTCTTATTTAGAGGATTTATATGATTTAGATACCGAGTCAGTACAGTCAGGTGCATATTCATCATATGTAAATGCAGAGCTAGAGTAGAGGCCCAAGTGGGCTAAGACTACTCTTCAGGATGTAGGAGATTTTGTTGGGGATCTAGATGATACTGGGAGGACTCAATCTGATTTCAAGGAGCCTCCTCTTGCACTCACCACCATTGAATTGATGCCACCCATGCATCTTTTCTCGTTTCATTCTTCAGATACATAGTCCTATGGTGAGGCTTCTAGAAATCCTATACTTGGAGGAGTACAACTCCCTCCTCTAGAACTAGACTTGGGGTCTAGTTCCCCTTCCTTCAAGAAGGAAACTTGTTAGGTGTAGATGGGTCTACAGAACCAAGAGTGCAACAGATGGACAGGTTAGCAGATACAAATCCAGGCTAGTTTCCAAAGGCTTTCATCAGGTGTACGGAATTGACTATGATGAGACCTTCTCTCTAATTGCAAAGATGGATTCCATATGTTTGGAACTTTCCATTGTGGGAAATAAGGGATGGGAAGTCCATCAGATGGACATGAAGAATGCATTTCTTCATGGAGATCTCTCTGAGGAGATCTATATGGAGAAACCCCAAGTATTTTTGCAAGATTCATCTTTGGTCTGTTGATTGAAGAAGTCTATTTATGGCCTCAAGTATGCCTTGAGGGCATGGTATGCCAAGATGGAACCCTACCTGTTGTCACATAACTTTGTACGTTGTAAGTCAGACCTGAATGTTTACATGCTCAGGACGGTTGATTCACTTCTAATTTTAGTTATGTATGTTGATGATTTGTTGATCACCGGTTTCTCAACTTTAGCGACTGCTGCAGTCAAGAGGATTCTGCATGACAGGTTCTTGATGACAGACATGGATTCACTACATTTTTTCTCTGGACTCTAGATCATTCATGATGCATCAGGAATCAAATTGTCTCAGGCCAAGTATGCAAGAGATCTCCTTGAGATATTTCACATGACTGACTGCAAGCATACATGATTTTAGGGGATAAATTTCGCAAATGGGCTAATTTTCCATGGTTTTTCCCCAAAAATGATTCATTATTTTCCATTTTTTCTAATAACGATTCGCCCAAATTCCATGGAATAAAATTATTTTACCTTAAAAATTGCCAAAATGTTAAAGAAACTATATAAAATCCTTAGAACTTTGAATATTTTTACAAAACTATCGCCAAACATTTTATATTTTGCATATTAAGGACTAGTAAGATTAGCTAATGTTTCTACATTTTAATGTAATTTTCCATCCTTAAAATCATCTCTGACTGCAAGTTTTCCCTGAATTTTTTCCTATCAAGAATCAGACTTGAGGATGGCAGGGACACTCCATTGGTGGACATCACACTATATAGACATCTAGTGGGGAGATTGTTGTATCTTACACACTCCAGAACAGACCTCTCCTATGCAGTTGGAGTAGTCTCTAGGTTCATGCAAGAGCCACATGAACTACATTGGAAGGTTGCAAAGAGTATTCTTTGATACGTACAGGGCACCATCACCTTTGGGATTCACTATGCATTAGACTCTATATTGGACCTCATTGGTTTCATTGATTCTGACTAGGATGTTGATAGCATTTATCGGAAGTCCACATCTGGTTACTCACTCATTCTTTGTTCTGGGCCTATCTATTGCTCGAGAAAGAAGTAGGTTGTTATTTCTTTATCTTCAGTCGAGGTAGAGTATAGAGGGTTATTTAACATAACCATTCAATCTATGTAGCTACAACATTTTCTCACTAAGTTGGGCATTCCGTTTCATCGGCCGATCATATCTGGTGTGACAACCAGAGCATTATGAAGCTCTGTAGAGATCCAGTTCATAGGTAGCAGACGAAGCACATCGAGATCCACATGCACTAAATTTGAGACTTAGTACACTAGGGTATCATCGACCTGCATTTTTTTACTTCACTAGAACAGACTGCAGACATCTTCACCAAGACCTTCACTGAGCAGAAGTTCCATTCTCCATGCAATTTTCTTGGAGTGAAAGAACACAATTTCCTAGCAACTGACAGTTCTTATTTTTACATGCATTTTACTTTGAGGGGGGTGGGGAGGGGGCGTTCCCATGATTTTTTCCCTCATTCCTCATTTATTTCAGTGTATCTTTTGTGTTTGGGTACCTAACATGTCCTCATTTTTGGAACCCATTATTTATTTTCACCATAGTGATGTTTAGGGGGGGTGTTGGAGATACTTCACACACACCTAGGATTTTGTTTTCCTAAGGTTTTACCTATGTTTATTAGTCATTATTCATTCTCCTATAGTTTAGGGAGAATATTCATTTTCCTACATTCTAGGAGAATATTCTCTTCAATTCACACTTCAGTTTGATCAGTTGAGTGGATTCTAGATGCCACATTGGTCTCATCACCATGAAACATTGGTATCATTACCAACTAATACACATTTTCCTTGGGATCATCACCAGACTAGAACATTACTCATGATTCCCTAATCTCCTCCTCACTTCATTTTGTTTCACTCAGTTAACTGAAGAGTGAGAGACTAGTTAACTTAGACTAGGTGGAAGTTCACTCCTGTAACTGCCATTGTGTGTCCATATCACTCTAGACCACCACTATGGTGCATTGTCTTCTCCTCCAGTGTGAATTAGTTGAGTTATAAAGAGTATATCATGTGTAAATTACCATTCATTCATTTGATTAATAGAATTCTTTCATTTTTCCTCTCCTTTTTCTCTCTTCCTCATTTCTCTGCAAACTATGTATGTATTTTTTCTAGCTAGATCTTATCTGAGTAGGTTCATCCACATTTACAGTGGAAGTTTTAGAAGGATTATTTTCAAATATTCCTTAAACACATGTTAGGGATATTATTCAAGAATGTACAAATATTTTCACTGATAATGATGATAGGAAAGAAGAGAAATTTTTTTTCCATTTCATTTGAGAGTGATCTTTAAATTGAAGACATAGGACAAGAGAAATCAACAGTTAAAAATGAAAAATTTTCATTCCTTTTTGTTTGTCATCAAGAAAGAAAAAAAGTCAATATTCTTCAAGATCCCTTTGCATTCCTATTGGAAACATCAGAGAAAGAAATTTTGTAGATTTCCTTGAATCAATCAATGGATTTAGTTTTTCAATATGGATGAGTTTTGAAATTGGATTCAAATTTCAGTTTAAGTTGTCATTTTCTAATTTTTTATGTCTGCTTAAGGAAAGTGTGAGAAGAAAGCAGTCAAATAACCATTTGCTTTTGTGGTTACACTAGAATTTTGAGATCACTTAATTAAGAACTTGATTTTAACAGTTTTTAGTAGGTTGATTTGTGGGAAAATAAGTTCAAAAGTCTGAGCATATTTTCAAGATCAAGTTTCAGTTTCAGATTGCAGTAGACAATTTTTTTTTTCAGTTGTTAGTTTGAAGTTTCAGTTTCAGATTTCAATTGGAAACAGTGTACATTTTTGGGTTTCTAGTGGATTTGGTTGCAAGGAAGCTCACAAAGTAGGTTGCAAGTACCATAGTTTGGGGAAAACCCTATGAATCAAGAATTGGATCTGTAGGTTCTTTTCTACCACATAGGGATGATAGCATCCCCATTTAATTCTATGTTAGGGAGTATTAATTTGCAAAGTCAAAATAGTTTGTTTTTTTCTTGTTGAGTCTTGTGGTCATGGCCATGTATCAAGGTCCTAGGATTAGCGTCCCATGACAAAATGTTTGGGTTCATTCACCTATGAGTCAAGTTTTGGGTGTTTATTGGGTTATGTCTAAGGGAGTTAGAGTATCATTCCAAGTCCTAGGTGAAGTGGCTAGTCTTGTTCAAGGTCAAGTCAGTTGTGTCACATTACCATCCTATAGTCCTTTGTCATCATTTAAAAAGGGTGAGTATTAAGTTGCTACATTATGTATTCAAAGGGTCATGGTAACATGATATCACATGTACAAAATATTACTTGCACTTTTCAATCCAAAATGTACCTCTTAAATACTTGCAACGAATCTGTTCAAATTTCGCTACGAAACCTCCTAGCTTTTCGCAGTGACTAACTATCATGTCAAAT
>ML794277.1:419078-443731 GCA_009831015.1 Picea engelmannii
CCCCGAAATACTTGTTTCATTATAATGTATAGCATTACATTACCATATAACTCCTTGGAGTCAAAATATTTAGGGTTTCACATTCAATAAGGAGTTACAAACTAACTCCTATTTTTTAGGGTTTATTTTTAACTAATTAAATTTTGCGAAAATCTGTAAAACTACGTTGTAAATATCCCTACACTCATCCTTACATTGTTCAATCCGATGGCTAGGACTTAATAAAATATTGAGATGGACGGCTGTCAGAACTTCGCCCTTCGGAACTTCGGGATTTCAACTTTTCAAACTTACACTATCCTTCCATTGTACTATGATCAACGATTGATAATACACCCGAAGTGATCTTTTAGATCGGACGACTCATGTCCTTGCTGAGGTGGTTTGTTGATGTGGGTGAGACATGTAGGTAGTGGAGTGGAGTGTGGAGGCAGACCGTGGTAGTGGAGTGTGACGTGTAGCGGGTTATGGAGTGTGACGTCTGAGCGTGGAGGTGGTATGTATGAATGGTTTGGTGGTTTACTCAGAGGGGGTGTTAGGCCGTAAGTGGTAATGAGTGAGGGGGGGTTCGAGTTAATAGGAGGGTGACACGTATGAGGGTTCCACATGGAAAATACCACCAACTCAGACCCCCCCCCATGGTTAAAGGAAGAAAGGTCGGGGGGGTATGATATGCCCTGTCGACCGTAGATATGAGAGCTTGATTATCAGCTGTTGAGATTAGCATGCACTTCTTCTAACTTATCCTGTCCTTCCACTTTATAATGATATGACGATGAAAATTTACTTCGGATGATCCGACAATCAAGGAGTTATTTCGGCTCTCCAGATCTTTGAGCTTCGAGAATTTCAACATTCAAACTGATGCTCTAGATTAGACGACCCAGATTTGCTTCAGATGTTCTGACACTTGAGATCTTCTTCAGAAGATCCGATGACTGAGATTTACTTCAGATGATCAGATGATCGAGATTTTATTTCGGCTCTCTGGGTCTCTGGACTTCAGAGATTTCAAATCTCAAACTAACACTCTAGATTAGACGACCCAGATTCACTTCAGATGATCCAACTCTTGAGATTTACTCTGTCTGATCTGAAGAATGAGATCTATTTTGGACGATCCAATGATCAAGATTATATTTGGGCTCTCCGGTTCTCCAGGCTTCGAGTATTTCAAATCTCAACTGGAAATTCCTGAAGTGATTTCTCTGGAGGATAAACTCCTCATAACTTTAGAACTGAAATGAATGACGTTCCTTGGAACAATATCATAGATCAACGGCTTGATCTATCTGCAATGCATCTTTCTTTGTATTAAATCCAACGGCTCTCCATCTCTGCGTATCCTATCCTTCCATTTATTTCGATCCGATGATCGACAAAAAATTGGGTGATTGAGATCTCAGATATCAACCCTTGCTTATACTATCCTTCCACTTAAATAAATCTGACGATTGTTGGTCCTCTGGATCGGTGATCCAAAGGCCACTTTAGCTCTTCCTCCTAAGATTTTGATCTCTCCGACTTAGAAAGTTTTCTAAGTGTTCACGGGTCTCGACCTTTTCTCCTCCTGTGAGTTCATCTCTTGGACCTCATCTGCACTTCTGGATCTCTCTATCTCTTCTGATATTTCTCGTCTTATGCATTCTCGAGGTTTGGTACGCTAATTTTCTTGCCATCAATGACAAGCACATTTTTCTTGTAAACATGCCAACAATACCCCCCTTTGACATTGATGACAACCCTGAAAGACTGCACTATTTTTCTTAGAACTGCAACTGTAGCATCCAGACAACACCTTTTTCTCCCCCTTTGACATCAATGTCAAAGAAAAACAAAGAGTGACTCTGTGCTCCCCCTAATCAGATATACTAGGAGAACTCTCCCCCTGATCAGATAGACTATTTTAACTTGATAACAGTGTCACACCCAACTTCTGGCATGGATACTCAAACTAATCTTTTGCAAGTGGTTTAGTGAAGATATCAAGAATCTAATCTTTGGATGGAATATAATGCAAAGAAACAACAGTGTTGGTCACATGTTCCCTCAAGAAGTGATACTTGATGGGTATATGCTTGGTCTTGGAGTGAAATACAATATTCTTTGACACACTAATTGCACTAGTATTATCACAATGAATTGGGATCGGTGCAATATATTTTATCTCCAAGTCTAAAAGTGTCTGAATCATCCACAATACTTGGGTACAACACGTGACAACTGCAATGTATTCAGCTTCTGTAGTTGATAAGGAAATGGAACCTTGCTTCTTGCTCAACCATGCTACAAGGGAATCTCCTAAGAAGAATGCACCTCCGCTCGTTCTTTTTCTTTCATCCACGCAGTTAGCCCAATCAACATCTGAATAGACTGATAGTTGAAAAATCTAATTCCTAGGATACCATAGGCCATAGTTCATTGTTCCTTTCATGTATCTGAATATTCTTTTGACAGCTAACAAATGACTTTGTTTAGGTGCAGCATGATACCTTCCTACCATTCCAACAACATGCATTATGTCTGGACGCGATGTTGTGATGTACAATAGGCTGCCTATCATAGACCTATAGGAACTCTGATCAACATTAGGTGAGTCATCATCCTTGCTTAACTTGCATCCAGTGACCATAGGTGTGCTCATAGGTGTAGAATCTTCCATTTGAAACCTTTTCAACATTTCTCTTAGATATTTCTCCTGAGAGAGAAATAATCCTTCAGACCTCTGAGTAATTTGCAGACCAAGAAAAAATGACAGTTCCCCTATCATATAAATTTCAAATTTAGACTGCATGGCAGAAGAAAACCATTGTACCAATGAAGTATTATTGCTTCCGAAGATGATGTCATCTACATAGACCAACACAATGAGCAAATCGTTACCCTCTATTTTGATATATAGATTGTCATCAACTATTCCTCTCTTGAACCCTTTTTCTTGAAGATACTTATCCAGTTTGTAATACCAGGCACGAGGAGCTTGTTTCAATCCATAGAAGGATTTCTTCAGCTTGTAGACAAAGTTAGGGTTATCTAATAGTTGGAAGCCCTCTGGTTGTTCCATATAGACTTCTTCTTTTATATCTCCATTTAGAAAAGCTGACTTGACATCCATTTGATAGACTTTAAATTGTTTATGACAAGCATAGGCAAGAAACATTCTAATAGCTTCTAATATTGCTATGGGTGTAAATGTTTCATCAAAGTCCAGTCCTTCTATTTGAGCATATCCTTTGCAGACCAATCTAGCCTTATTTCTTACAATATTCCCTTTCTCATTCATCTTATTTTTGTAGACCCATTTGGATCCTATTACATTTTTATTTGTTGGCCTAGGAACGAGTTCCCAAGTGTCACTCTTTTCAATCTGGTCCACTTCCTCATTCATTGATTTTACCCAATTTACGTATTTAATGTCTTCATTAAAGTTCTTGGGTTCCACCATGGATATGAAGTCTATATGTGATTGCTTGGTGTCTTGATTATTCTTCTCCTAGTTTGTACACCTTTGTCGTTCTCACCAATTATCTGACTTTCAAGATGATTCTTTTGAGTGATTCTAGAGGAAGGATTTGATGTTGTCTGATGATTTGAGTCTGCATGAGTATTTGTATCTTCACCTAACTCAGATTCTTATTTTTCTGATTCTTGGACCTATTCATATTCAACTTCAACTATATGCTTTGTTGTTGATTCAATATTGCTCACTTCTCTTACTGGGACTCCTTCATCAACTTTTATGTCAATGCAATCAACCAATTTATGCAGCCTATTATTATAGCATCTGTATCCTTTACTGTTTGTAGCATACCCTAAGAAGATGCCTTCATTAGCCCTGTCATCATACTTGCCAAGGTTTTCATTATTATTCTTTATGTAGGACTTACTCCCAAAGACTTTGAAGTGTTTGATTGAAGTAGGTCTTCCATACCACAGTTCATAAGGTGTCTTGTCACTGTGTGGTCTGAGGTGAGATTTGTTAAGAATATGCATTGTTGTGTGTATTTATTCTACCCAGTAGGTTTGACCAATGTTATTCTCATTCATCATTGACTTGGCCATTTTCTGAACTGTTATTTTTTTCCTCTCAACTACTCCATTTTTCTATGGAGTTCCTGGGATTGTGTATTATCTTTTGATCCCATGTTTATCACAAAATTCCTTGAAATCACTTGACATAAATTATCCTCCTATGTATGATCTTACAACCTTTAATATGTTGCATGTTTGATTCTTAGTTAAAGCCTTATAAATTTTAAATTTCTCAAATGCTTCAGCTTTTTCTTTGAGAAAGGAAACCCAAGTGAGTCTAGAGTAATCATAAATGATCAACATGAAGTAGTTTTCCTTCCCTCTTCCTTCCTGTATTGATGGTCCACATAATTCCATATGAACTAATTGGAGTGGTTTCTTTGTTGAAGTAGAGCTCTTGTATTTAAACTGTGTCCTGGTTAGCTTTCCTACCTAGGAGGGTTTACACACAGAATCTTGTGGCTTTAATATTCTTGGAAGATATTTTACTGACTCAAGATTTTTAAGCTTGATTAAGTGGTCAAATTTTATATGTCCAAGTCTCATATGCCATAACCATATTTCATTGTTGGCACAGGGGTGGACCTGGGGTTCAATGATACAACAACGCACCAAAAAAACCTTAACTACCGACCCTTTCAGCAACACCTGCGAAGCAGATGAAGTCTCACCCGAGGTAGAGGCAGGGGTGGTTGAAGGACTCTAGTGTCTACAACCTTAGCTAGGACACAAATCTGTGATTGTAACACCTTAACAGAGCACTTAGCAGTTATAGTTCTTCAATATCCAGTCTTAGTTTACAGCGCAGTTAAACCCTAATAATAAATCAGTGCAACATTCCCATAGATTCAATAAGCACTAAGCATACTGACATAGATCAAATATAGAATTTATTCACATTATTCAAAACTAAGCTACCAGGTTAGATTCATTCATCATCTAACAACACACTAAGCATTTAATCACATAAACAAGATAGAAACCATAAATCACAAAGCATTCACAACACAAGATATAAGTGGTTCACCCCCACCCTGGGGATACATCCACCAACACTTTGTCTTCTTTATTAGCTTCTCTCAATCTTCTACATGCACAGAGCCATAAAATCCTACCCCGCATAGGACAGGAGATCTGCGCGCACTCCACCAGATCCTTCTTCCCGAGTAGATCTAGGCACATATCCTTACACAACCGTTTACAATAACTTGCACTTAGCCTTGCAAGTCCCACAGAGCATGCACAAAGCACTTACAACTTGCACACATTACTAACTAGTCATTCACACTTAGCCAGTCTTACATCGCCTAGAATTTTATTTATACATTAAAAAATAGGCCTAAGCATGGGTAAACCCATGGGATGACATCCCCATACCCGTCACATAAGACCAAAACCCAAAAATCCCTAAAAAGGGGCCAAGATCCCGCGATCTCCTGTTCAATTTGAGCTCCACTTTCGACAGCCTTTCGAAGTCCCAAAAATAGGTCAAACATGACTAAGAATCCTCAAAACTTGGTCAAGGGCCAACAGGCCCCCAACACTCCCTTGTGACTTGTCTCGAGTCACTCTGATCTGGGTAGCTCCACTTCAAAATCCTCGAGCTTGGCTCGAGCTACTTCAACTTTTTGTTGTGCCATGACCTCCTGCTCAGTGAACTCTTGGATGACTGCTTCGTTGACAAGTCCCTCTAAGCAATGTTCAGCTACAATGATGACTTGCTCCAGTTCTTCTCCTCAGCCTTTGATCTCTACAAATAGTTGGAAAGCCTCATCCTATATAGGTTGGAGCCTCTGAGTCACTTCCATGACTTTTCTCTGAATGGTGTGGACCTTCTATTGAACAATGCGCTGCTCTTCGGATCACTTCATCCTTTCAACAACTGACAGAGGCTTCAACTGCGCCTGTATTGTTTCTGCTTCCTTCTTTTCCTCCTGGAGATGTGACTCTAGTGCCTTTAGTTCTAGATTCTCAATGAGTCTCTCATAATTCTAGGCACTATGATCACTTAGTTGTTTACATTCCATGGCAAGGGCCTTTATTCTCTCAACTACGCTTCGAGCAATTTCTTCTCTTCAATCCCTCACATCCTATGGAGTGTCGGGCACTATTCGTAGCTCTAAGTCTGTTATTCTTCATTGTAGCTGCTAGATATCTTCCGCGAGCTGCTCTACTTGATGCTCAACTCAGTCTTCTGCCTTTGTCTCTAATATTGTCACAGAGAAAAGTGCTTTGTTGATTTCTTCTTTCACTTCGAGTTGCTCTGCGAGAAACTGTTCTCTTTCTTGTTGGATCTGTGCTTTCTCCTCTTCAAATTTTGTCTGGGGAGAAACCTTCTCCTACTCTACAACTCGGAATTATTATACGACTACTTCTTGCACTTGCTTCAAGGCCTGGGTGTCTTGTTCTGTTTCTTCCTATGCGCGACGAAGGCAAGCTTCGATCGCATCAGCTAGTCTGTGGAGTTGGATTGGCTCATCTCCCAACTCTATTTCTTCCGACGGTAAGGGCACAGTGGACACTGTGTGACTGGACTTAAGGGATTGTTGTAACCCTCAGAGTTCAACCTCGATTCTTTCACACATCTCCTCCTGCTTGGCTTCATGTTTCTCCAATATTTATTATGAGGCGTCATTTATAGCTGCAATGATGAAGTCAAAGTCATCGACAGTGAGCACAGTCTGCATATTAGTCAGGGTGGCTCTGGATTTCTTCCAGGAAGAGGGTATCGAGGGAGAAACCTTCCTCTTCTTCAAGGGGCCAACCTCATCTCTAGGTGGTTTTACTTCACCTTGATTCCTATCATCTTATTTTCCATTTATCTCTTCTACTTCATCATCACCCCCTCGGCCAGGTGATACTAAAGCAGTCTTTTCTGAGGCACTGCTTAAGTCTTGGACTTCTTCCATCTTCTTCCTTCTGTTGGTTCTAGGTGTGTCATGTTCTTTGTGAGTGGCCTCCGAGCTATCAAGTTCAGGGTCAGACATCTCTGCAGGATTAGTGGGGATAAGGATATTTGTTGACCTGTCCTTATTTATCTCCTTGAGGTCCTCTTCTGTGAGCTTGTAGTACGACTAAATCTCCTCCTTATGCTCATATGTTCGTGCAGTGATATAGATGAAGTGTCGATTTGCATAGAACTTCATGAGGGGTCGGAACCGCTATAGGGTGTTTGGAATCATGCAAGGTTCAACTTCGATAGCCCTCCTCAGTTGGAGATAATCTGTGTGAAAGACTGAGTTTGACTGCCATTGTTTTCCCATATCGCTCAAGAACCAGAGCATGGTGAACTTCGCAGCAAGTGGCTCGAACGACTCAATGTCTTGGAAGGTCACACCTTCCGGCATCTCCAAAGAAATAAACGCTATGATGATCAGGAGCCAACTAAAGTGGAACTCATCGCCTTGATCTTGTGCTTTGCGACAGTCCAATTCTAGCTGATTAACTAGGTACTTCACCTAGTTCATATGTAGGCCTTCCATGCATTTCCCTGTGAGGTCAACAACAAACCCTATGACCTGTGTGGGTCTATTCTTCCTTACTAGATTTCCTATTGTTGTTCCTAAGTTTATACTTAAGGCTTAAAAGTATAATGTCAAGGCATCCGAAAATAAAGAGGGGTTTTAATAAATGAAAAGAAAATCATTTCTTTAGGAAAAGAAGCTATGGTTGATTTCTTAGTTGTCTTCGTCTAGCTTCAAATCATTCATGAACACTTATGTCATGTTCAATGGCTTCCCATGAACGTTTGAGTTCAACCCAGGTGGTGGCAATCTCTAGGATAGTATTAAACAAGGTTAATGCAATACTAGTCTGATCTATGAGATCAGGTTCTATATTGGGTTGTCTCATAACAGGTACAATCATGGAGAAAATAAATTTAAAAGATTGGTTGGTTTTTTAGGTTTGATTTTTCTATTTCAATAATATGAGAAAATTTCCTGAAAAATGGATTAATAATATAACAATTCAGAGGTCGTTTTCCATGTCTGAGTCAAATTTGAAAATAGTGAATGTGATGAAAGAAAAACATAAATATGTTAAAACAAAGTGAGGCATCAACATGGAAGAATCTCACTCTGAAACAGAAGAATAAATTAGATGAGAAACCCTTTAATGAAGCATAAGGTAAGGTAATCTAAATAATTCATAGGTCTTATGTCTACTAATAGCAAACACAGAGGAAAATCTGTAAATAATCAGATAAGAAAATAAATATGTAACCACAGTAGATGTTATACTAAGTTGTAGTTAGAAATTCATCAAAGATATATGGAAAATGATATTGAATATGAAAGAACAGAAAAACACATAACTTAGGATTGACGGAATACGGAGTCTCCAGTTTGAATTTGTCTTAATTCTTGTCAAGGAGATATTTCTCTGCTACAATCGGCCAAAAAAATCCTTCTCTAAGTCTTTTGAAACTATATTTATACAAAGGTTACCAACCCTAGACGGTTGGAACTTTCCTTACTCCTATATATTAACGGTTAGAAATAAATACTTGAACCGTTTCACTGGTTTTGTTTCTATATTATTACATACACTAGTATAACAGGCAACATGTATTGCTTCATTATTTCTTTGAAATACTTTCTTCACTTGGCTCGAGATACTCGATGCACCTGCTTATAAACTGCACTAATCTTCTTGAAGGCTCCAACACATTCTTTGCCTCAAAAAGATACATCTTCCTCTGAATTTTCGACAACCTGTCTTCAATCCTTCTATCTTCAAATTTTATTGATTGTAACTGTAAATTTGGCTTCACTAGACATCTATCCATTTTGGCAACGTCTACCTATATCAACTGTGAAATTTCAACCTGAGCTTCATTTAAGCTTTCTTTGATGTTCAGTTGATGCTTTATAACATTGATTATTCCTAATACTCCAACACATTTCTTCTTTCCAATGCCTAGTGAGTTTTTATCTAGCAAATCGAAGGTCTCTTTACAATCCTCCTTTATTTATTTGGCCAATTTCTCTCGGCTATATTGGCCTCCCATTTTTTTAATAGTATGTCTCCTCTAATTTTCTCTGTGACAATTAATCTAGGAGTTGTCGGTACCTCGTCTCTAGCCAAAAATATGACTGCCTTTTGAAAAGTGGACCGGGATGTTGTAGCCTCTTTTTATTTGAAAGCAATGTTATCTAATGATTGATTTACTTCCCAAAAATGGTTTTGAATGATATCTACTTTAGAAAACAGGCTTTTTTGTTCTGCTTCTATCTTCTGATGCACTTCTAGTGCCTGGGCTTGAAACGTTGTTATATTTACAACCTGTCTTTCAGTAGAACTCAATTTAACTTGCAACTTCCTTACTAATTCTTCTTGTTGGATGGCCTTCCCTTGACTTGCTTGCATCTTCTTATACATCTCATCTAGACTAGACTTGAACAATTGGATTTCCTATTTGTCAATAGATCTGGCTTGTTCAAGTCCTTTATTTACCTCATCTCTAATATTATTCTTTGTATTCCTTATTTGACTTTGTAACTGAGCTATCATTTGATTCCTCTACTTCAACCTTGCTTTCAGATTATCAATTGAGAATAAGTTGGTTGTTGTGAAATCTCCCAAAGAGCCTTCTACCTCTGTAGCAAAGTATTCTTCTTCTAGATTTTGTCCATCCACAAGTACTCTGTGTTTTTTTACCATTGTACCCTCTCTCAGGTGCATCTCTTTATTTACCATGACCTTTCTTTTCTTACTGAAAAAGCAATCGATAGGAGGTATTTATTAAATAATGATAGGTGTAAGATCACTTACATATATAAATTCAAGATTGGGAGTCCCAAAACTTATCTGTAAAGGAGTCAATGCTGCAATAGGACTGCCTAATTCTGTGAATTTTGTTCCTTCTATTGTTTTGGGGGTATCAGCAGGAATAGTTGACGATAAAGGAAAAGTCATTTGATTATGTTTTAAAGGTGTATCAGATTTAAAATCTGTTTCAGACCCTGGATGTTCTGTTTGTGAAGTTTTTGATCATTGTGAAGACACTTCGGGATTCTTTGGGTTTTCCTTCGTAGTCTTTTTATCCAAAGACTTTGGTTCGAAACCTGTAGGTATACTTTCTTTTTCTGAAGGAGGGGTTATTGATTCTCCCTGTAGTATCTTGGGCAACCCACTTCGTCTGTGCTTTTGGAAAGCAAGAAAGTTGGGTTGTAGGTTAGGGGGTAACGCTTGGACTCTGTCTAGTATCTCCTCATAAGCTTTGATTCCTTTAAATATGTCATCACAGGGGGAGTCTTCATGCTCATATGTTTTCATATTGCATTGAGATAGATGATTTCCCACAATTTGATATGGATCATGCCTTCTGAGATCAACGTCCACTAGTTTAATGTCCTCTAATGCTGCAAATTCTACCTTGGAATGGCCAAAATTTAGCAGTGAAAACCTTCCAATCTATATAGGAAATGTTGGCCAGAATTTCTTCTGAAATGATTGTAACTCTTTGCCAATGCCTCCTATTATTATTTGGTAAACCACTTCTCTACACACCAGTCTGTCAGGAAGAAATTTTGGGAGAGCATGAGGGGGAGTCAAACATCTGAAGACTCTGATATAAGATAAATTCTCTTCAATAAACTAATCTGAAACTGTTTTAAGGTTTCCCATGATTTTATCCAAAATCCGAGGGGGTGGATAACCATACAATATTTGGTGCATAGGAATCACTAAATAGTGTTCATAAAAGGAATCTTTTACTTTTTATTCCCACAGTTTAGAGTGATAGAAATGGATGGGTTCCACACAGGTTGGGTTTCAGCTCCAATTCATCAATGGAAAAGGGGTCATATAATATATAAAGTCCATGACATATGCAGACATATAAAAAGATGCAGGTCGGACTTTTGACTTTTCCATTTGGTACTCAACAATCTCCTTGGTTAGGTTATCTGATAAAATCTTAGCCCAATTGAAAGTGAAACCCTTGGCTACCTCGTGCATAATTGACACCCATTCTGTCGGGAAATGGGTAGGGATTTTCCTTCCAAATAGTCTACATAAAATCATAGCTATATAGACCATATATTCATTTAACGATGTGGTGGCATAAACACCATTGGAATCAGCTCTGAATTTCGCTGGAATTCCCCACCATGTTTTAATTATATCTGGATAGGTTTGGTCAAATTTTGTACATTCCTTTCGTCAAAATTCTTCTACGAATGTGGAATTATAAATATATTTAGAAACAGGGGATAGATTTTACATTACTTGAATTTGTTCTGGCTTGAAAGAGCCAAAGATGCCCTTTTGATGATCTATGATGCTCCTGGTCTGCACATTGGTATTCATCAGAGCCCAATTTATCATGTCATTGTATGGCATGAGCTTCATCTGTGTAACTATTTTATGGAGTTTGACCTCTGCTATAACTCTAAGTTTAGATCCGGTCTTATTAGTCTTTTCATCTCCAAAATCATCTGGGCAATTCATGGCTTCGCGCTCCAAGATTTCAAAAATCTGCATCCAAGACCTGACCAGATCTACAACGTGTGGTGTGGTATCAAACAAAACATCTAAGTTCAGATTTGAGCTTTCACTGGCCTCATTACTCTTCTTCGGCGTTTTTCTAGGTTCCATGATGCCTGTGATAAAAAGAAAGTACCTATTACAGAAGAGAAGGCATAATCTTTCTTGAATAAAACTTGTTATTTTGTTGAAAGTGAGAATGGAATTTGAAATAGAAACCTTTATTTACCCTCAATCTACTTTAATTCGAGTGTGCTACTACGGACAATGAATTTATTTGTTTTAATGAGAAGAGTACAACTGGAGATACAGGCCTTACACTATAAAATATTTTCATTAATTCATAATAAATGCTGCCCAATATCGGCGATTCGAGACTAGAAGTTTTGGATGTAATATCATTGAAGAATCCCAAAAAGCGAAAGTGTGAAAAACCAATTTATATCGTTAATTTTTGTTTTGATGTTAAGTTAATCACACTTAAGTGCTTAATAATTTCGGGACTTCATGCTTCAGGTTTTTTTGGGTGTGATGAGTGATAATTATTTGATTTCCAAAAATGTGACTGGTTAACAATATATTAATCATGTTTAATTTTTAATTAATCGTGATTAAAACAGGATTTTGTGACTTTGTAAATCGAGAATTTAAAACGATGCTTGAGGTAGGATTTCTGAAATGCAAAATTACGATGAGTTCCAATCACCATTAAACGTTCTTAAAAGTCTTAATTAACTCAAATTAATTTCTAAACTAACTTTCGCGACTTCACATGTCGGGATTTTGGGGTTGATGGTATGTCAAACTACCTATATCGCAGAACCTTGAAACCCAAAACTTTATAAATAGTCTCAGTGTTTTGACTTTTTTAAACCATGGGTGGCTCCATACTACTAATACCTTTAAACCATTGGATTGATAGGATGTCTTTATTCAGACGGTGATTATCCAATTGCATTTTTTTTGTGCTCTTTTTTATTTAAACAAAAAAAAATGAAATTTATTTTAGTCTAAGTTTTAGGAAAATATATATGTTTCAACAACTGCAATTAATTGGCATGCTAGGTGCACTCTTCCATTCTAGATGGAAGCTACCTTGTAGTCTCACATCCCCTTCTCAACATCGCCTTAGGTATCCTTGATCTTTTGTGCTAATGCGCGATCTGTGGCCTTCCCTAGATAGAAGTCTTGCGGGTCGGATCGACCGTGATACGTCAGTCTAGCCATAAGTAGTCACCATGGTAACATGAGAGAAAGAGATTAAAACATGTGTTAACCTCCTAGTTCCTTCCAAAGTGTGGGATTTTCATTACATTCAACAGGGTGGACTACGCAAGGTTCATCGTCCACGGCTGGGGCATTATTTTTGAGTTCTTCCCCTTCATACTGGTCAAATATTTATATGGGGTGAGCATACTATGGTTCTTGTGGTCTCCTAGGTTGAATTCGTTGAACTTCAACATTAAGATCTTGTCTTGTTTCTCTCTAACTGCACGTATCCCCTTCGGGAGGTATGCAGTAACCATGGTGTAATCAAAATCTCTTGACACACTATCACGACTCACTGCGCCGACCAGAGGCAGGATGTAGTCGGGTAAGATGGTCAGGATTAGATTCACATTTTCTAGGTCATCTCTGTGCTTGGTTCTCTTCTCTGTGATGACTCGGGATGGCCCAGATCTATGAGCAGTCGATGGAGAGACTTTCACTCCTCTCGTCAATGATGCGTGTACACCCACAGAGATTACCCTTTCATACATTACTCTTTTAGTCATGAGTTCGATGAGTACCTCCTTCATAGTCTCTTCAACTATGCTAATTTCTTCGGACATACACACTCATGGTTGAATATCTCAAGTTTGAAGAGTAACTACTCAATGCAATGGGATGGATGGTGATATCTAGATGATCACTATGAAAAATCAACTAATCTGCGGGCTCAGATAATCACAGTTGGAAAAAGTGTTCTCGGTGCAAGGCTCGACAGAATAAGTAGATAACTAGGAAATATATCTCTCCAACGGGTGAGAATCCTTCATTAATTCAATTATGTCTATTACGGCACAGTCCCATATGTCTGATGGTGAGTTTTATGACGATAAATTCCATTATAATTGTTCGGGGAGTCATTCAAATGGTTATACTATTTCAAATGGCTATATTGCTTCGCCATGGCAAAGTGCCATGTGGCGTTGTTCTAATATCCCGACGAAGTTCCAATTTTTCAAATTTTCCTTCTGCGAAGATCCCTTTGGAACCTTTTGTAGCTTCTCAATCTTTGATCTCTTCTTACTTAGTTTTCTAGCCTTCTTTCCAGTGATATTCGTCTCAGTATTCCTCTTTCCATTCTGATTCTTATCTCCTCTTGGCATAGTAACTTCACATTATTGAGATTCTTTCCTAGGATTCAAGGGAAATACTTCTTCTCTATATGGGGTAGGTTCTTCAGTCTTTTGTGAGTCTTCTTGTGTTCTTCCAATTTTTACATCCAAGTTTTTGGTTTTAAATATCTTCAATCCATTCTCCCGTTCTCCAATCAAGTGTGTGATCCTCCTAGTCATGAAATCTTTCAACTCTTGATTCTTCTGCTCTAAGAATTCTTCTTCTTTCCTTCTGGCATGATCCCTTTCAATCCAAGGTTTTCTTAGTAATATAACAAATGGGGCATTGTTCTCAATAAATTTATCAACCTCAAAATATTCCTCTGTCGAAGTTCCATGAGCACTCATAAATGTCTAGGTGATCTTTCCACGTAGGTTTATCAACTTTCTTCTAAATAATCCTATTCCTCCCAATGAAGGAATCATAGTAGGCTTTCCTAAAGTTTCCCAAGTTCTTTCTGTCATAATATTCACCTGTGTTTCTTCATCCAGAACATAGTCAATGTCTAAGTCTCCTATTCTTTCTTATATGCATTATTTTTCTTTGAAGATCTCTGATAAGTTGATATTTCGGTGGTCATTTAGGGTTTCTTTTATTTGCATCAATACATTCTCTAATTCTTTCTGGGGTTCTACCATGGTCTTAGTTTCTTGACCTTTCTCATGGTCTTCTTGTCTCATATTCATTCTTTCAAGCTTAGAAATCATTCTAGGGAAATCTAAAACTTCATGGTCCATAGCTTTACAACAAAGAAAACTAGATCTTCTACCAGGGCATTCCTTAGCCAGATGTCTCGGTCTTCTGCAACTGTGACAAAGGGTTAATCCTCATTTTATTTTAAATGATCCCCAAGCTTTCCTATACTATGCACTAGGATCATAGTAACTAACCTGCAAAAAATTCTTTCTAGGATCCTACATCCATTGGTTAGTCCAAACATTCTTTCTATGCATAGGTATAACATATCTTTCACTATTCTTATCAAATCTACTTCTGTCTTCTATCCATGCCCTACTTTTCAAGCTAGGACAAAATTTATCAAACATACCTAGATCCATACTTTTGAAACAAAAATTTCCACTTATATTACCTTTAACAAAGAATAAATCTTTCAGATCTTACCTTTTCTCTTCAGATATGACTTCTTTTCTTAGCACAAAGCTTCAAAAGTTAAGGGAAACAGATCTATGCACAGCGATTTCATAGTTTCAGGTCAAATCTTCGCACAAAGCTCCTTTTTCCGTAGTTCCCAACAATCACAATTTCAGTCTCAACAACAGAACCATTTGTTGGCATAGGAGTAGACCCAGGGTTCAATGCTACAACAACGTACCAACAAAACCCTAACTACTGACCCTTTTGGAAACACCTGCGAAGCAGATGAAGTCTCACCTGAGGTAGAGGCAGGGGTGGTTGCAGGACTCCAATGTCTACAACCTTAGCTGGGGCACAAATATGTGATTGTACCACCTTAACAGAGCACTTAGCAGTTATAGTTATTCAATATCCATTCTTAGTTTACAGTGCAGTTAAATCCTAATAATAAATCAGTGCAACATTCCCATAGATTCAATAAGCACTAAGCATACTAACATAGATCAGATCTAGCATTTATTCACATTATTCAGCACTAAGCTACTAGGTTAGATTCATTCATCATCTAAAAACACACTAAGAATTTAATTACATAAACAAGAGAGAAAACATAAAGAAAAAAGAATTCACAACACAGGATATACGTGGTTCACCCCCACCCTGGGGCTATGTCCACCAACTCTTTGTCTTATTTATTAGCTTCTCTCAATCTTCTACATGCACAGAGCCACAAAATCCTACTCCGCATAGGACAGGAGATCTACATGCACTCCGCCAAATCCTCCTTCCCCGAGTAGATCTAGGCAAATAGCCTTACACAGCCTTTTACAATCACTTGCACTTAGCCTTGCAAGTCCCAGACAACATGCACAAAGAAATTACAACTTGCACAACTTACTAATTATTCATTCACACTTATCCAATCTTACGTCACCTAGACTTCTATTTATACATTACAAAATAGGTCTAAGAATGGGTAAACCCATGGGATGAGATCGCACGATCTCCGCTTTCGATAGCCTGTCGAAGTCCCAAAAATAGGTCAAACATGACCAAGGATCCTCAAAACTTGGTCAAGGGATAATATTCATCATGTTTTCTTAGATGACACTCTTCTCTATCTTCTTTCAGTACATATGCATTATTATATGTCCTTATTCCTTTAGCCACCACTTGTCCTGAGTTTATAGACTTTATATTACAATCTTTGGAAGTGAACACCACTTCACATCCTCTGTCACACATTTGACTTACAATGAGAAAATTATTCAGCCCATCTACAAGCAGAACATCTTGGGATTTTCCTTTACCATTACTCAAACTCACCATCAATTTACCCTTGATTTTACCTGGTTCATCATTTCCAAAGGTCACATTTCCTGTTTTGCCTTTACTTATAGAAAAAAACTTATCCTTGTCTCCAATCATGTGCTTGGAACATCCATTGTCTATATACCAAGGGTCTTTTTGTTTTTGAGTTGAAAGTACTAGACCACATTTTTCACTATCTTTCTTTTTCCATGTGCGGGCATTTCTGGCTAAGGGTTTTATCCTTGGACCTACTTTGTAATTCTTCAGATGGCAGTTTTCAACTTTGTGGCCTAATTTATGACAGTTATAACATTCAAGCTCGTTGTTCAATAGGTCAAAGTGATTGGTGCAACTTTGTCTACTCATTGGTTGTTTAGTTCTATGTTGCAAATATTGTTTGTTTCTTGATCTCCTTAGTTGCATGTCTCTAAACTTAATTTGACAATTTGCAATCTTATGACCAAAATTAGAGCAGTAAAAACAATAACTATGGAAGAAATTTTGGTACCTGAAGGATGGCCTTCTTCTTGGCATTTGTTTCTCTATCTTCTGATATCTTTGTTTTTTACCAGGGATCATCTTGTCTTTATTAGTTTTTGGTGGCAGAGTACTCACATGGTCTGATTACCTGTTGAATTGGAACTTGATCATGTTTACTGGCTCTTTTCTTTCTGGTTGTTTGCTGCTTGAACCACTTACATAGCCTAGACCAGTCTTCAACAAAGGAGATCTTTGTTTTCTCAAAATGTTCAATATTCTCACCAAGACCCTTCATGGCTTTCACAAGCTCCTCAACTCTTAAGAAAAAATTATTAACTGTTTCATCCTCATTAATCTTTAGTTGTTCAAACTGTAATCTGTAGGTTTGAAGCTTGGCATCCTTTACCTTCTCATTACCTTCATAACTGCTAATGATTTTTTCCCACATTGATTTGGTAGATTCCAAGTGCATAACTTTTACAAATTCTTCTTGTGCAAGCCCACTCAGAATAGCATTCATATCCTTAGCGTTGAAGTTGAATTCTATCTTGTAATCCTTATTAGCTAGTACAACTGGCTTTACATAACCAGTCTCTACCACATCCTAGACATCTACACATAAATCTATTATGTATGTTCTCATCCTAACTTTCCAGAAGCCAAAGTTTTCTCCATTGAACAGGGGGGCCTTATTGGTTCAAGTTCCTTCATGACTTGTCATGTTTAATCTTACAGATCTACCTTTAAATAAAAGGAACTTGCTCTGATACCAATTGTTGTACAACTGAGAGGGGGAGGGTGAATCAATTGTTACTGTTCTTAAACAATTATGCCCATTTTAAACTCATTACCAAACACTCAACGATGATCACAATAATTCAGAGAAGTACGCGATAGAGTATTCAACATCAATCATACACATGAAATACACAGAGACAAATATTTCCTGAAAAAACCCATAAAGGGAGAAAACCTCTTCTTCTTAATATGATAACTAGTATTTATTTTTTGTACATTATAATTCTTATGAGCTCCAACTCCTTTTGAGGCTACCACCTCTATTTTACCAGCAACAACTTGTTGAGAGAACCAACTCTCTAGTTTCTCTAGCACCCACTAGAAGGAAGCACCAAATCCCTGAGTGTTCCAACACCAACTGGATGGAAGCACCAACTTCCAGTCACACAGACACCAACCTGTATAACATAGATAATGGTTCTCACTTGCACCACCCTACCTCCCTGGTTTTTCTAGATGCAACCAGATGGAAGCTACAACTCCCTGTGTTCAAGCACCCACTTGAAACTCTGAGGACAACATTCCTCCCTAGCATCTCCCTACCACCTTGAAATATAAATATTTGCCTCAAATTTATCACATTGATACAGTATTTATCAATGGATTACCATTCTCATCATAGTTCTGCTACACTACTCTGCTCTACCTGCATCAGTGTCTTGATGCATGCATGCCTTTCACTTTCTTTTCTTCTGTATTTTATACTCTGTGTGCCATGTCCATTCTATGCAGTATGCCTTTGCATGCTTTTCATTGTGTCATTGTTCTGCCCTTCAGGTTGTTCTCTGCGTCTTGTCCTACCCACAACATAGTTGAAGAGAGAATCAACTTCATCTTCTTTTTTCTACATATCTTTCACATGCCAAGTCCTCTGCATGATCATCATGGTAACTCTTCATCTTATCTAGCGGTTATGTTGAATGTGTTCATCATTAGTAGTTGTTTTACTGAGATTCTTTGGCTTCTCTGGAATTAGAAACTCTTCGTCTTCTCTATCAGTTATAGTCAGTCATCTTTGGCTTCTTTGGATTCTAATCCCCTTCCTTCACGTGACCACCGATGGTGACCAAACTCCTAATCAGAAAGGCACTTCCAGATCTCAGTCTAGTGAGTGCTAGCTTCGTTTCTTGACATGACCTTGGGCTATGAACTTCACGTGACCATGTGATTGTGGGCTCATCCATAGGCGGTTTGAGGGTAACCCTCTTTTCACCCCGCAATTCACTACGAGCCTCCACGCATCCTTTCTCCAAAATCATGGTTTCGATTGTGGCCTGCTCATGAAAAATTAAGACCCGCGCATGTTTTGGCCCCGCAATGATATGAGACCATCGATATTATGATCTTGAAGGTGCTCCTGAATGGATGGATTAGATCAGATGGTTTATTTCATGAAAACAAATAAATGGTCAGATTTGATCCTTACACTCATCCTTTCATTGTTTAATCCAATGTCTAGGACTTAATCAAACATTGATATGGAAGGCTGTCAAAACTTCACCCTTCGGAACTTCGAGATTTCAACTTTTCAAACTTACACTATCCTTCCACTGTACTATGATCAACTATTGAGAATACACCCGAAGTGATCTTTCAGATCAGACAACTTGTGTCCTTGCTGAGGTGGTATGCTAATGTGGGTGAGATGTGTAGGCAGTGTAGTGGAGTGTGGAGGCAGAGCACAGTAGTGGACTGTGACATGTAGTAGGTAGTGGAGTGTGGCATTGGAGTACAGAGGTGGTATGTATGAATGGTTTGGTGGTTTGCTCGGAGGGGGTGTTAGGCGGTAAGTGGTAATGAGCGAGGGGGGTCCGAGTTAATAGGAGGGTGACATGTATGAGGGTCCCACATGGAAAATACCACCAACTTGCCCCCCCCCCCCATGGTTAAAGGAAGAAAGGTCTGGGGGGGTCCTATATGCCCTATTGACCATAGATCTAAGAGCCCGATTATTGACCATTGATATTAGCGCACCCTTATTGTAACTTATCTTGTCCTTCCACTTCAGAATGATCTGATGGCTGAAATTTACTTCGGATGATCCGATGGTCGAGGAGTTATTTCGGCTCTCTGGGTCTTCAGGCTTCGAGAATTTCAACATTTAAACTAACACTCTGGATCAGATGACCCAGATTCGCTTCGGAGGATATGACGCTTGAGATCTTCTTTGGAAGATCTGATGAGTGAGATTTACTTCAGATGATCAGACGATCGAGATTGTATTTTGGCTCTTCAGGTCTCTAGACTTCAGAGATTTCAAATCTCAAAATGACGCTCTAGATCAGACGACCCAGATTCACTTCGGACGATCCGATGCTTCAGATTTACTCCAGATGATCTGACGAATGAGATCTATTTCGGATGATCGATATTTTATTTTGGCTCTCCAGGTCTCCAGGCTTCAGGTATTTCAAGTCTCAACTGGAAATTCCTGAAGTGATTTCTCCAGAGCATAAACTCCTCATAACTTTAGACCCGAAATGAACGACGTTCATTGGATCAAGATCATAGATCAACGACTCGATCTGTCTACAATGCAACCTTTCTTTGGATTAAATCCAATGACTCTCCATCTTTTCTTATCCTATCCTTTTTTTTATTTCGATGCGATGGTTAACAAAAATTCAGGTGATCGAGATCTCAGATCTCAGCCCTTGATTATCCTGTCCTTCCACTTAAATCAATATGATGGTTTTTGGTCCTTTGGATCGATGATCCAACGACCATTGTCTCTCTTACTCTTGAGCTTTTGATCTCTCCAAATTAGAAGGTTTTCTAAGTGTTCACGGGTCTCGACCTTTTCTCCTCCTAGGAGTCTGTCACTTCTACCTCGTCTGCACTTATGGAACCCGCTATCTCTTCTGAGGTTTCTCATCTTCTGTACTCTTGAGGTTTGGTTCTCTATTATTCTTTCCATCAATGAAAAGCACATTCTTCCTGTAAACATGCCAACATGAGTTTCCCTGCAACCAAATCCATTGAAAACCCAAAAATGTACACTATTGCCCATTGAAATCTGAAACTAAAACTGAAAACTAAAAACTGAAAACAAAACTATCTACTACAATCTGAAACTGAAATTGGATCTTGAAAATATGCTCAGAATTCTGAAATTATTTTCCCACAAACCATCCTACACTAAAATACTGAGATCAAGTTATAAATTAAGTGATCTCAAAGTTCCAGTGTAACCAAAAAAGAAAATGGTTATTTGACTTCTTTCTTCTCACACTTTCCTTAAGCAAACAAAAAAAATTAGAAAATGGAAACTTAAACTGAAATTTTGAATCCAATTTCAAAACTCATCCATATTGAAAAACTAAATCCACTAATTAATTCAAGGAAAGTCACAAACATCTCTTTCTCTGATGTTTCCACCATGAATGCAAAAGGATCTTGAATAATATTGATTTCTTGTCTTTCTTGATGACCAATAAAAAGGAAAGAAAAACTTTCATTTTTAATGACTGGTTGTTCTTGTCCTATGTCTTCAATTTCAAGATCATTCTCAAATGAAATGGCAACAATTTTATCCTCTTTCCTATCATCATTATCAGTGAAAAAATTTGTAAATTCTTGAATAACAACCATAACATGTGTTTGAGGAATATCTAAAAGTAATCCTTCATAAACTTCCACATGAGGATCATCTTTCTTTTCAAATGAATCAAGGAAAACAATTTCTTTATCATCATCTTTATTAAGTTCTAAATCAAAGTTGTTACATGTAGGAATAATTTCTTCATTTAAAATAAACTCATTGTTTTCTTAGATACATAACCCGGGAAAAGACTGTTGTTGGGTATTCTACCCTACGGACTAATAAGCTAGGGCTCTAAACTTATACGCAGAAAATGACCCTTAAGATTGAACTTTTAACCTTCTACCCAAAATCTCAACCCCTTTTCGAGCAAACAATGGAAGAATCAACTCACCTTTTTAACGATGCTTGAAGTAGATCCTCCATTGAGCCTTCTATTTCCTTGCTGCTGCTGCCCCTTCTACAAAGATTCCTGCAACCAAGATAAGACTACACATGCATGCTACTGATCTAATAGGGGGTTAGGAATAAAACATAAATCAAATGACATAGATGAGATTTATGAATTTTGGGATGGGAAAAGCATCTTTTTCATTAGTCTCAAAATGAATCACTTACAATGAGTTCTGAGACTGGCCACCGTTCCTCGATCCTGATCCTGGGCTCTTCCTCTTCTTTTGTCCTCCAACTGCTGCAACATGAAGTGTGGACAATAATGGGCTTGGCTATTTTGGCAGAGTTTCTTTACTATCCTTTTTCCCTTCCTTGACTAGTACCCCTACCCCTCCTTTTATAGGTTAGGAAGAGCTAGGGTTTTAGTCGAACTCTCGTCCATGCATGGTGGAGAGTTTCAGTTAACTGACAAAAATCCCTGAGTCTCGGCGGAAAATTCCCTGGTTTTTTGCATTGTTAGGTACTCGCGGGCTGTTTTAGGCTAGCCCGCGGATACCCGCGTGCAGTAAGAGGACAGCAAGCGGATGCCCGCACCCAGTAAGAAGTTAGGGCACGGGTTGCTTGTTTTGAGTGGTTTTTGAGGAGTTACTCAGCATGGCTTTGGCTAGGAAGAGGCATGAGTTCGCCTGATGCCAGGTAAACCTGTATGGTGCATTTTAGGGTTATAACAAAGACTCAAGAATTTCCATATATGCTATTTTAAAAATCTGATTTTCACACACTTGTTCTTGAAATAAGAATTCAGAAAATGAATGAGATCAAGTACAGTTTCATTGACTATCCTCATATTCCTCTTAATCATCCACATTAGAGAAATACTTTGAACACTCTTGAAAGGATTCAAATAGAAGATCCACATCATATGTATAAAAAGTATAAAAAATTGACTTTTCATGTGATTTTATCGAAAATCTCCTCTTGGTTTTGAAAATTTCTGAATTTGTGGTTTCAAGATATGTGAAATCCTGAATATGTTCCACACATTTTAATGGGTCTTAAACAACCTGTTCTTTTTCCATGATCAATTTAGAAGGTAAAATAACTGCATAAAATATTGTTTGACTATCATTATCCTTCTCTTGGTCACTTAAAAAATGACAAGATTGATGCATATTTTCATCAAAATGAAAGGATGGTACATGAATTTCATCAATAACATCCCGATCAATTTAATTTTCAGCCAAGAAAGAAGGTACTATTTGCTGAAAGTTTTACTGATTATCATTGTAGTTATCTTCTACTTTTTCTTCCTACTTTTGAAAATAATCTTCATAAAATTATTTGATTTCTTCCTCCATTAATTATTCATTACCAAATTCATTTTTCATGTGTTGCATAAAAATTTCAAAATCTTCGCAATAGTTTCCACACAATGAAAAAGAGGAATAATCTTCTTTGTACTTTTCATATAAAACTGTATAAAAATATTGTAAAGAGAAGAAACTAGCAACTAGTAGCTTTTCATACCAAGATATTGTTTTTTCCTCCAAGGTGGCCATGGACATATTCATCAAGAAAACTTCATGAAATTTAACCCCCAACTTATGTGTATGCATATGAAACTTAATTATATGTAAAGCAACATCATCACCCTCTATGTCTTTGAATTTTGGAAAATATGTCTACCAATCTATATAAGGCATTCTATTTGGAAAAACATGAATATGTGAACGATTCATAGGAGTATACCTTGAATATTGGGAATACATTTTCGAACAATAAAGTCGCCAATAAACTCTTTAAGCTTAAGATTCTTTGGATAGTGGTGTCATCATGAAAGCTCTGAAATATAGATTCTTCTGAAAATGGAGTCGCTTGGGTAAAATATACAACCAACTTCTATTTTTAACTCTCTGTCTACCCTCAAGAATTAGATCTAGATATTTTTCATTCTTGTTAATTTTTCAAAATCCCAACCCAGTTTCAGTCTCACTGAATTTTCAGCCAAATTTCAATGCCAAACTTAGTTTCAGCATTGTTTTAGCATATGTTACATCCTGGTGTTTCAGCATATGACTCAGCACTGTGTTTCAGCATATACTACAGCCTGGTGTTTCAGCATATACTCAGCCTGGTGTTTCAGCATATACTCAGCCTGGTGTTTCAGCATATACTCATAGCGGTGTTTCAGCATATGACTCAGCACTGTGTTTCAGCATATACTACAGCCTGGTGTTTCAGCATATACTACAGCCTAGTGTTTCAGTATATGCTACATCCTGGTGTTTCAGCATATGCTATAGCCTCGTGTTTCAGCATATGCTATAGCCTGGTGTTTCAGCATATAAAAAACTTAACATAAAATAAATTTTAGAACTGAAACATGAGGATTATGAACATCGTTTTCAACGCAGAAATAAAATATCAGCAATATGCAAAACTCAGAAAATATAGACACAAAGATATTTGGTTAACTTCGACCCTGGAAAAACCCACAAGGGGAAAACCAGTTAGAGAGGGATTTGTATTATTTATGAGCTTCTGAGAAATTCTTTTACAACATTTTCATCTTCAGATATTTACACAAACTTATCTGGACATTCCTGTAGCTTTTCTCCTCAATTTATGAACCATAAATTCGTACAACTGTACGGAAATTAATGTTGTACGGACTGTCACGAAATTCGTGCCAAAACTCTGCTAAGATTCAATTTCTGTGCCACTCAATGCTATTCGGCAACTTTAGAATGCATGCCAATGCTCCCAGAAATTGCTGATGTTGTCTCTTTTCTTCAGCTCGACCTCTCTCTTGCTCTCTCTTGTTCTCTCAACAAGAATGCTTGAGCTCCTCTTGTTCTCTCAACAAGAATGCTTCAACTTCCTCTTTCTCTTGGCATCTCACCAAACAGCCTCTTGGCCTCTCACCAAGATTTTCTTCAACCTCCCAGAATGGGTGCGCCCATTTGCCTTAATCAACCTCATGAGGTAAGGTGAGGAGTTTTCTAATCTAACAGCTGGGATTAGATTAGATGGGTGGCTGAGATTTGGTGTCTCTTCACTCACCCTCACTTTAATCATAAAGTTATCTTTTAATTTGCATCTCACAAATTAATTTGACTAAGACCCATAT
>ML794278.1:38680-50388 GCA_009831015.1 Picea engelmannii
AAGAGCTCAATCTTGGGGGTCCAAGAGCCCTCCCTTGGAGGAAGAAGGGACCCAAAGTCCCCTTTCTCTTTGGTGTTTTCTTTTTACTAATACAATCCTTTCCATTGGTGACATGAGTCTTGTTTGTTTCTTGTTCTTATGTCCTTATGCATAATAGTTTAATTTTTTTTTCCTTTCCTAGTTTAATTATTAGCTTAGTATTTTATGTTTATTCTTCTAACCCTTTCCTTTACTGTTGTCTTTCTTAGTTAACCCAACTAAGCTTGTAAGCACCTCTGTTTTGCTCATTTAGGTGAAAAAAGAGGCACAACAGATTGGCAACTCCACTTGGGAGAGGTATCAATTTCCTACCCCATATGGGTTATTTTAGCTCTTCTTTTTGTTTATTTAACCTGTAGGTACCATAACTGGCCCAAGCCGACCTACAAGAAGCCAAATTCAAAGCTGAGTTGAAGGAATTTCATCTGGAATTTTCTTCATGGTCCTATGATAGATGTGTGCAGGTTTATTGGCCCACAGTCGTGCATCGTGAACATGTGTGCCAAAATCACTATATTACTCAGTGCCTTCTATGCACATGTGCCCATCAACCTCTTCTAGTTCATGCATTGGCTCTCAAAGCACCTTTGTCTAGTCTGAGACCCATGCACCTATGCAGAAAAATACACATTGTAAGCTTTTTTATGATCTATTGAAGGGCCATAGCTTTCTTAAAGATGATTCCATGCATGTTGTAATCTGCACCACACTTAGTTCCCTCTCCATATAAAGGGATTAGTCAAAACATAGGCACTTAGGGGGTTTAAAATCATTATTTCCTCTTTTTCTTTCATTTTTCCACATGGATGGTTTTCTTTGACTAAGAATATAAGTTGGAATCATTCTACATCACATATAAAACTTACATTGGGACTAGAAATTGGATAGCAATCCTTGAGTATTCTCTTCTCTCATGCTCCAAAGAGATCTTGAGAATCGGAAAGAGGTTGAGGGGAAATTTCATCTCCCTTAAAAAGGACAAAATCTTTAGGAGAGGACAAAAGCCCCTTCGGGACTCCTCTTAGTTTATTTTTCAAAACACACCTTAAACTTGTAATAGGCCCATACATGCCTACATGCTACAAAGATAGGATAGTGTTGAAATTTACTTTCTTAGATTAAATTACTAGGGAAGTTTAAAGGTTTTGTAACGATCCCATACATGCCCACATGATCACAATATAGCATAGTTTCAAATCTTTCTTAGATTAAATAACATTAGGGAGTTAAAGGAATAACAAAGGACCCACATGTCCACATGCTAGCTTCCTAGGGAATTTTGAATTCCACAAGGTTGTACTATTGACATTTAGTTAAATAGGTAATCAAAGACTTGTAAGGACCAAGCGAAGTCCACATGCAACAAGGTGACAACCAATTCATTAAAAAATTGGCACACTTTCACTCATTCACACACAAAAGTCACTTCTCACTCACATAGTTTTCATCTCGAAATGTGGAGGTTGAAGTAATTTTCCTCCAAAGGGATTCTGAAACACCCCACCCTTTTCTTGACGAAACTATCCACTCCCACTTAATTTCAACGAGATTGACTCACACCCCCAATCTCTCAATCAACCACATCTAAAATTTTTCTTAAAACTCACTAAGTTTTCCTCCATAGAAGGTGACAAAAGAAATATTTTAGTCTAGGTAGGATTTCGGGGATAGGCATCCAAATAACTCCCCGTTATCTGGTTCTCACATTTTCAAAAAAAATAGAAGTTGTCAAATAGGGAGCCTTAAATCCTCCAAATCAAGTGTTCCTAACACCATAAGGCAGGGAGATACCAATGAAGGGTTGAAGGACGAGGTCTAGTTGTTTTGTGTGTCCCCCCTTGAGGCACCCACCTCTTGGATAGGATCTAGCCCATGACCCATTTCTTAGGCCGAAAATCTAAATGTCGTGCTTTGACCGAGGTACCTAGTGACCACATTTTAGGACATCTACCTAGGTGGAAATTGTGGGATGCAATTGCACCTTGATTAGATTTTGTGTGGCTATTAGGAAATATCACTAGTTCTTTCAGGATATGCCCCCTCTACCCCTCATTATAACTGATTGCTTCATCCTTCACTAGTTTTTGTTCCAATGGCTTCAAACCCCACTGTCGAGTACTATTGGAAGGTCCAGTGCTATTTTGAGAGGAAGGACGTTACGTCTCTTAGGACACGAGCATTTTTTTTCTTTGTTCCCCCACACAGACAAAATCCACCTATCCACATATATGCTTCTTTATCAAAACACTTTATGTATGGTGCACTTCTGATTACATTTGATTTGGATATATATCGTGTAAAGTTCAAAAATTGCAGCCAAGGCTCTTGTTTATTTATTTCTCTCACCACCATTCCCACACATTCACTCAGCTAGTCGGACATCATAGGGGACCCACAGAACCCCCGTCATTCCAGACACTTGCTAAACCTCCCTCCTATTCTAGGGGGAGTTCCTAGTCTTGCCAACTCATTGGCTCCACCTTCTCACACTCCTGTGAGTGACATTGTCTTGGGATCAGGTTTTCTTGGTTCCACCTTACTTGGGTCAAATTCCCAAGGTCCACCATCCACTCACTCTCCTTTACATGGAAGCGGGGCTCCAACTTCCTCTCAAGGGGGAAGTACAAACCCACCTAGTCCCCCTCAAGGGTCAAGTTCACAAAACACTCACACCATGGATGGAACTAATCCTCCACCACCACTCCAGATTCCATATTTGGCTTCTCTCAACATACCAAATCTAAGAAAACTCACAAATGATCCTATATTTCATGACCCCACATGGCCTTAAATGCCTACCAAACTACCTTCAGATATCCCCAAGTTTGAAGGAAAGGTAGGAGATGACCCTGCTAACCATGTCATGACTTTCCACTTATGGTGCTCTTCCAACAACATTATGGATGATTCCATCCGACTACGATTATTTCAACACACACTCACTGGCTCATCAACCAAGTGGTATGTAGACAAAAAATCAGGGTCCCATGCAACTTTCGAGTCCTTGGCCAAAGCATTTTTGACCTTCTTCCAATTACCAATCCACCATGACAATGGTCTTGAAGTACTCTCTGATATTAAACAAACCTCAACCACACATATCATTGATCACATTCACGAGTGGCATTGACGACGTAGTTTGTGCAAAGCAAAAACCACCAAAAAACAATGTCTTGATTGGTTTCTCAGATCACTTGTCACTCTCCTCGGTAAGGATGTGGCTTCCACCTTCCCTCAATCAGAAGAAGAAGCCATTAGTAAGGATCAACAATATGACCTCATCTATTCATAATTAGGACACTTGTACAGAGTACTTCCTGATCTCCCAAGACCTGTGCCATTTGTCCAAGACAAGCCTAGGATGTCTCACTTAGCAAACAGATTGATTGGTAACGCCACACACCACAATCCACAACCCCAACAACCACCAATGTATGGAACACCTCAATATCCACCGGCATATGGAGGAATCCCTTATTATCCTTCCCCCCACTTATCAACAACCATACCCTATTGCCCTTCCTCCACCCATTAGTGGGACACCACCGACACCCACAATATGCCCACCTATCCAAACAAGTTCTAGTACTCCTCTACCTTAGCTTATACTCTAAGTACTAGTGAAAGAGCCACGCCTTCCTATGTACCTTATAAATCATTACCACAACATAATCTATACTTTCCATTTCCTGGCCCTCCATAGCCCATGGCTCCACCACAAGGACACCCTCATGCTGGGTTTAATTTTGTTCAACCTTCTCCCATTCAACAATATCAAAATTTTGAACAGCTGAATATGGAAAATCCAACCCATCAGTTGAATAATGACAAAAAGAAAGGAAAAAATTGGAAAAATAAAAACCCAGGTCAAGGCGGAAATCACCCCCAACAAAACCAACCTACTGGGGGAAACCAGAATCAAGGGACTCAGAACCCCCAGGGGGGAAACAACAACAGACATCAAGGGAAAAATAACAATAAACTTTGAACCAACTTCCCCTCTTCCCTTTGCGGTGAGTTCAGTCACTATACTCATCATTTCCCCCAAATTGTTGATTTTAAAAGGATGAAAGACTCTGTGAATGGACCACATCCTCCAGCACCGCCTGCCCCTCAATAGGCCCCACAAAAATACGTGCAAAAACCACCCCCAGTGGTGTTGTAGAATCCCATTCCACACCAAGGAGTGATGAACACCCAAAAGGACATGCAACCTACCCCACCACAGTTGGGACAATATCTAAATCCAAGCAATCTTGTAGATCGTACTATCCTCCTCACTAGTGAGGAAGAAGTCCTTCTACAAAAATGTATTCTTCAATAAAGTGCACCCTCTGAGTCTCCTTTCATTCCTCCAAAAACAATCCCAGCACCAATGGGACCCCCTTTGATGATCCCTCACCCTAACACAGAAACACCTCTTCGCATCCCTCACATCCCATTGCACAGGAATATCCACAACCCTCAGGCTAGGGCGGCTCATAATTACATTTTGGTCAATGACTTGGCACAATCCCCAGCTACCATGTCAGTCTTAGAAGTACTTCAAACTTGTCCCACTCAGCGAAAGTCATTACTTTCGGCCTTGTGGGTAGTCGACCCTATGGATACTCAACTCATCACATTTGATCTCGACAGCAGAGAACCTCGCCTCCCCCCTCTCATTGCTTTTCAAATCCCCGTTAAAATTTGGAACATTACAGTTCATCGGTGCATCATTGATGAAGGTTCATCCACATGCAACATGTCCAAGTCTGTATGGCAGAAACTTGGTTCCCCTGAACTCATACCATCTGCCATTACATTCAGAGCTTATGACAGACAACCATCTTCTCCCAAAGGGCTCTTCCAAAATGTCCCTGTAGAACTCGAGGGCAAGACCATTCTCATTGAAATTGAAGTTATCAATTCCCCACTTGATTACAATATCTTGTTCGGTCATAGCTACATGTACGCTATGAAGGCAGTTACCTCTTTCCTCTTTCGAACCATGATGTTCCCCCATAATGGGAAGATCATTACCATTGATCTAGTTTCACATTATGAGCCTAACCCTTCTGCCAACATTGATAACATTCTCCCTTTCTTCCACACTAATCGTGAGGCATACCCACTCATCGAGATGGGTCCCATAATTTTCAAAGACCCATCCTTGTTAGGAACTTACCATGGTGTACGACCGCTCATTCATCCTTCCAATCAGGTATGTGTCTTCTCGTCCAAAGGAACTGAAATTGAGGATACCCTTCCTCCTAGTGAGGCTTCTCTTATATCTGACGTCCCACTAGTCACATAACTCCTCCCTCAAGAATCTCATGTGAACTCATCGACCCCACTAGTTCACGATTTCACCTCACCGCAAGGCCATATCCTAGTTTGGGAGACAGTTCCCCAAGCCATTACTCAAATCCCCTTCTTTTACCCTCCACCAGGCATACAAGCTTTCCAAGTAGCCACAACGCTTACCCTTCCCAATATGGTCCTCACAATTCTAGTATGGTATCTACATCCACCCACCATGTTCCCTCAACCATCCCTCCCTCCTCAAACCAAAGGAATTTCGATGCAGATTCCAGTACCTACTCCCATAGCACCACCAGCATCCCCAATTGCTACCACCACTGATATAGATGGGGGAAGACATAAAAATAAAGATCCCACCTCTCCCCTACCCCCATGTGTCCAAGCTCTTTGTGCACTATGTGAGAAAGATGGGCACCCAAACAACAAATGCCCATCTCTACCCGAGTTACGTAACCTAATTCGACTCAATAAAACACCATCACCATTCGTCACTTCATCAAGTACTACCGCTACCTCCCCTAACATAAGTAGAAAAGGAATGCGAACCAAATTTTCTTGCTCCATATGTTTAGAATATGGCCATTATACACACCATTGCCCAGAGCTACCTCAATTCCGACATACATTAATAGCAGTACGCCAGAGCTTCTAGCACGAACCCAATCCATCTACATCATCCTCGCCAAACTTCACTGACATCCATTATGTCACGACTTCAGTCAACGAATGTATAAGATGCCCTTGCTATCTCTGTGAATCCTTATATCATTTCACATATCAATGTCCTATGATCATTGAATACAGGCAATGCCAAGTGACCCTAATTCAAACTCCTGCACCCCCTACAAAATCGATGATTAACCCTACCCCATCACCAGAGATTATTCATATTATTTCTCCTGAGCCAAAAGCACGCCCTACTCCTCCATGGTTCTTGGATGACTTATATGAGGATTTACCCCCAAATCCTCCCAATTCCCCTATTCACTTCCCCACAGAAATTTTATGCCCAACTACCATTTATAACCCTCAATGTCTTGATATTTGGTTTATGTCGAGCGAACCATCACAATCTCATTGCATCATTCCCCCTGCTTCTTCATCACCAAAAGACAACCACACGGTGACAATCACCGATATCACTCTTTCAGATCCCTTGTATTCCCGACAATTCCACTATAACGAGGACAAACTCGAGGAATTAACCACCCCCAACTACCCATGGGATGAGATACACCACAGAGTGCTCTTCCTTTCACGGGAAGCCTTCACGCCTCCTAACCAACACCCCATATATGCAGTCAAAACCAAGGATTTTATCCCATCAGGTCATAAGAACTAGTTCAACAACCCTATCCCTGCCCCTGATGCTTTTGAAGAAGGCAATATGGCCAACATTTCCCCTACCATCAAAATTGATATTTCCGTAAAAAATGGAGTCATTGAGGAAATCACCATTGGTGCCGCATGCACTCCTGAAGAAATCATCGCCTACAAAGCCCTCTTCCAAGAATACCAGGATATTTTTACCTGGTCATACACATGGATGCTTGGCCTTGATCCCTCTATTGTCAAACATCACATAGACACCTGGCTTGATGTCACACTGGTTCACCAAAAACAACGACCACTACACCCATCCAAAGAAGCGGCCATCAAAGCCGAGATTTACAAATTACGCATTGTTGGGTTTATCTACCCCATCGCCTATACCTCATGGGTCTCCAACCCTGTCCCCATTAAAAACAGGGCACCATCCATGTATGCACGGACTTTCACGATCTTAATCATGCCTATCCCAAAGACAACTTTCCAATTCCTTTCATTGATCAAATTATCGACAACTGCGTAGGCCACGAGGATTTATCCTTCATGGATGGTTTCTCTAGCTATAACCAAATCCAAATCCATCCAATTGATCAATACAAGAACACATTTACCACCCCTTGGGGTACTTTTTCATACCATTTCATTCCTTTTGGCCTAATAAACGTTGGCGCAACTTTCCAACAGGCTATGACATACATTTTCCATGATCTGGCTCATATCATCCTCGCATACTTGGATGACCTCATAGCTCGATCCAAAAAACACACTCAACATCTTGATGATTTACAAATCATCTTCCAAAGGTGTCATTAGTACAACATTCGCTTCAACCCCCTCAAGTGTGTGTTCTGCATCACTGTCGGGTGCCTCCTCGGGTTCATCGTTTCCCAAAGCGATATTACCATGGATCCCCTCAAAGTCCAGGCCATCACAGAAATTCCACCCCCTCAAAATTTATGCCAACTCCAGAGCCTACAAGGAAAAGGTAACTTTTTACAGCGATTTGTCCCAGACTATGCCACTCGAGCACATGGTTTCCTTCACTTATTATGCCATGACATCCCATTCCACTGGGATGAAGATGCCTAAAATGATTTTGATGATATTTAAATGGCACTCTCCAACACCCCTTTAGTTAGTTCACCCAACTATAATCGCGACTATATCCTCTACATACCATCCTCATCTGTCTCAGTAGCAGGAGTTCTCGTTCAAATAGGAGATGATGATCGTGAGCATGTCATTTATTACATTAGTAAAAACCTCTCAGGGCCACCCTTGAAATACAATCACGAAGAGAAACTAGCCCTCGTAGTCCAGAAACTGTTCCATTACATTCTACTTCACACAACCAAAGTCATAGAATATTCCAACCCCATGCAATACTTGCTCAGTTGTTGGCAAATTAACAGTAAATTTTCCTGATGTATCGTTATCCTCCAGGAGTACGATCTCGAATTTTCAACACCTAAGAGCAAGAAATCTCTCGTCCTCGCCGAATTCATCACAACCTTCCCCTTCGATACTACCAGTTCCCCCGTTAATACTGACTTCCTTGATGAACATCTCTTTTACATCACTTCGGATGATCCTTGGTATGATGACCTCCTCGTCTACCTCCAAACCCAAAAGTTTGGTAACCACCTCTCATGAGATTATCGTCAACGTATTCGCCATCAGGCCCCCCACTATCTCCTCATTGGAGATATCTTATATCGGTGAGGGGTCGACACCATACTTTGTGGATGCTTGACTATTGACGAGGCCGGTAGAATCTTGAACGACTACCACAGTGGTGCTTGCGGGGGCCACCTCTTGGGGATGTCCACTGCTTAGAAAATCATCCGCGTAGGCTACTTTTGGCCTACAATATTTCACAATTTCATTCATGCCATGAAGTAATGTGATAAATGCCAGCTTTATGCCAACAAATCACGAGCGCCACCTTCTCTTCTACACCTAGTCATTACTATAGTCCCCTTTTGTAAATGGGGCATCGATTCATGACTTGCAAGCCTCCATCTAGCAATGGACACAAATACATCATTGTCGCAGTCGATTACTTCACAAAGTGAGTTGAAGCCATGCCTACCTTCAACAACACCTCTGACACTGCAGCACGTTTTTTCTTTAACCACGTCATATCCCTCTTTGGAGTACCATTCCAACTAGTCTCTGATCATGGGAAACATTTCGAGAATGAGATTTTCATCGAACTCTCATCTAGGTTAGGATTCTCCCATGAGTTCGCCTCACCATACTACCCTTAGTACAACGGATAGGTCGAAGCAGTTAACAAGGTCCTCAAGACCATGTTGCAGTACATGGTTAACAAACATAAGATCAATTGGCATCATATGTTATTTTCGTCTCTATGGGCTTATCATACAACCGTGAAAACCACCACTGGTTTCACACCATTTCATCTAGTCCACGGGGTCGAGTCCACTCTTCCTATCGAGTGTGAAATTCCCACCTTACGCACCGCAATTGAGCTATTACCCGACACTGCTCCAATGGAGCAATGTTTACTGAACCTAGAGTCCCTGGATGAAGATCGTCGATCTTCATTACAGAACAATGAGGCAGCCAAAAAATGGTCAAAAGTCACCTTTGATTGTCATGTCAACTCTCTCTCATTTCACAAAGCCGACCTCTTCCTTGCTTACGATATCGCTCACGATACCCTCAACCATGGAAAATTTGAGTCACTATGGCATGGCCCTTACATTATCCAACATCACCTCACTAAAGGCACATACATCATGTCTTCCCCCGAGGGCTTCTCTCTTAAAAAACCCATCAACGGGTTGTACTTAAAGAAATTTTACACCTGAGCGTAGCCATTCTACACTAGGTTATTTCTTTTGTACTATTTTTAATATTTTTTTTCCATAACTCACATATAAAATATCATTTGTGTTATTGACAGATGCCTCCTCCATCGGCCTACCACATTGGTTACATTGACGATGCCAACCATTGGACACAAAATATTTCTTTGGCTGGTTGGGCCCTCTATTCTCCCTCACATGAACTGCTCCACTATAGTGGCATATGTTTGGGCTCAGCAACCAAAAACCAAGCTGAGTACATTGCCATCATTGGTCTCCTTGCTGATTCTAGCCATCATCGTATTCATCACCTTAGCATCTTACTAGACTCCCAACTGGTCATCCTCTAGCTCAATAATGTGTATCGTGCCTGCAATCCTCACCTCTTTCGCAAATACCTGCAAGTTAAAATTTTATCTCGACATTTTGATTTCATTACATTTACACATATTCCAACACAATTTAATCAAATCACAGATAACATGGCTAACATTGTACTAGATTAGCATATATCACATCAAGACACCTTTACACACACATAAACCATCAGAATTCTGTCATAGCATATAGATTAGACATCATAAACAACATTAAAAAAATCCTCACACACATGTTAACATCACAAAAATCCCAAAATGTATATCCATATATATATATATATATATCAGTCAAACGTGCCATCAAAATGTTTACAAAAAATAGAATACATCCTATACAAAATCTGTAGGCCGGTGAACCACCTCGGTACAAAATTGGTGTCACCACACCAAATGGGCTCACCAGCCTATATAACATACAAAAATACATACAGAGACACTCATGGTGCCTCTAGAACACCACCACCTGGCCCTCCCTCAGGAGGTGGTTCCCCACTTGTTATCGGTCCCTTAGGACCTGGAGGTAGCCACCCAATCATCGCAACACCTGCTCCTGTTGCTCTTCGAACCACGGTCCACCACATCAACAGAACCCCCACACACTGCTCTAAGACACCCTCGTCCTAGATACGTGACCAAATTCCCTCAGGAACTCCCTGTAGCACCGCCTCCAACTGGTGGCGAATATCCTCAAATTCTCCCTCGGCCTTGGTCGAAGGAGCATGTGATGTCCCTACACTCGGGTCGTCAAAATGGTGTCTCCTAGCCGCTCTCTCATCACCAGCAGGTCTTTCCTCAACATCCTCCCATTTTCATCTCTCTCCTTCCCATGGCTCTCCCCGCAGAGGTCTCACTGGCCCCAGATGAGCCGACGCTCTAACCAACTCAACCTCGCGCCCGCGAGGTCCCACATCTGCACATACAAACAAACCAAGGATAACATCAACATCCATATATACATAATACACATTCTATACTATCTAAAATATCAAAACATCAAAAAATCACATCATACCTTGGTGGTTGAACACCTCTCTTGGAGGTAACACCATCTTCGGATCATCCCGGAAGTCTACCCCATAGTACAGATATTGCAGTATGATCTTCGGAATTTTCCGCCACACTCGTGCAACCTTGGCCATGAAAAAATGGCCACCCTCCCCACCACTGTGACAAATCAAGATCCTAGACCACCACTTCAGTCGTGGCTCTCGCGCACTAGGTGTGCCCAATAACACTCTAGGGCGCAACATCGACACCCTCTCCAAAAGCCATGTAACTACTATGGACCCAAAAGAGAACTCCCCTGAGTTTGCATCCCGACACCTATCTATCTTCCCTACCATCTTGGAATGCAGAGTCACACCCCAAGAAAAATTCTCTCCTGCTAGCGCCCTCCCCATAATCCTCATCTGACCACCACTGATCCGTTGAGTCGTGAGGGACCCATATACCCTCACAACCATCACTTCAACACAATGATGAACCAGGGCATCCATAGCCTCGATACTCACCACGAAGACCGACATAAATTCCTCCCTCGTACAGTACCTCTGTCCTAAGGTATCCAACTTCCCATCCCCATGTTAGGGCGTTCCTCGAAAAGGGAGCCAAGTTAGAAAATATACATCCTCCACTATAGTGAAGGCTAGTTGCTCACCCTACACCATAAAACAATGCAGATCCAGACTCCACATCCAAATCAAGAACTACAGGAGGTACTCCTGGGCCCGTACCAAGGGGCACACAAAGAACTTAAGTAGCCCACAAGCTGCCAAAGTATCATGAACCGTCGACTCCTCATTGGTCACAGCCTCCTTGAGCT
>ML794278.1:62954-132296 GCA_009831015.1 Picea engelmannii
AACCAGCTTGTAGTGTGGAAAGAGGCTAATTAGGGCATTTTTAGGTCTTTGACCAGCCACCCAGTCGGATCCAGTCCATATTTGAGTGTCAAATCAACTTGGAAGCTAAACCAGAAGTGGGTGGGATGCCGACCACTCTCATAAATGCACCGTTCTTAGATGTGCATGGCTTTTAGCGACCACAGTCGCTCATTGGGTGCATGTGCACTTTTCCTGCATTTCTGTTTTGTGCATTTGTGTGCACACCCTATGTAGTCATAACACACTTTAATTTTGTCACTAGTTGTATAGTTTTTGACCCTTTGGAAATGATTTTGTGGTAATTTTGGTCCATGAGTGACCTCATAACTGTTTGACGATGTTGGATTCTTGTAACCATTTGCGGACGAAATTTTAGTGATAATAGATGCCCCCTGATGGATGAGGTTAGGAGCATATGTATAGCCAAAATTCATCAATGTTTCTTCTACTGAGAGTGTTTTTGTAAGAGAGAGTGATAGTGGGATTGTCAAGAGTTACCCGTTTGAGGGAGAAGGGAACCTGTAGAACCCAACCTTCCATAAGGTGTGTAAAAATAAATTGTGTACAAATGAGGTGGGCATGCCCCATGCTCATTTCATGTAACTCAAAAAGGAATGGTGTGTTGATGTAGACAACTACAATGCCCTCGGGGGTGGTCGTGATAAAGGCAGAAGACAATTCTGCAGAGGAACATACTCTGAACAGTAGACAGTGACATCTGTAAGAAATACCACAGATTCTGTAGGCATTGATAGCCCAACCAAGTTCATAGGTCTTTGGAAAATATAAGAAATAATTGCAATAGTCGCAAAGTAAGACCCATCGTAACATGATAAAGTGTTGAAGTTGAATGTTACCGGGGTAAACGAAAGCAGGGAGAAATTGTGGGTCTCCCTGTGTTGTCCGAGACCTCTCATTGGAAAGGTAATGAGAGTCAAAATATTGTCGCCCTTCTAGAAATTATGTTGATGTCGACAAAAAAAGGGGATGCAAGTATGAGAAGTAAAGAGCTTTGTGAAATCTACTAGGTGAGGTGAGGGACTGAGGAGGTACATGGATGAAATCAAGATGTATGGAGACTCAAGACTACCCTTGGTTGGGGGTATGTGTGGGGTATAAGTGGCCGCAACTGTTCAACTAGGTCGAGTGTCAGGGGGACAACAAGACAGGGGATAAGTTGTGCCAGAGGTGGGACAAAGTGAACAAACTCAGAGGGCAAAGGTAAGTGGCCTGTGGGATACTCAAAGTATATGGATGATGTCAACAGGGGATAAGGAGTGCCCCAATCAAGGGTGACATGGGTTGCGCTTGCCAAGAAAGGGAATAAGGTCATCAAAGGTGATGAAAAAAGGATATGTAAATGCTGGAAACAAAGGATTTCTACAATGTACCAAATAAATAAAGAATAATTTGGGATGAGTGTACAATTATAGAAATGGGTGCCCCGATGTAATAAGGTTGGGCCGGTTAGGGCATAATTGTATTGGAGAATTGGTGGAGGGTGGGGGCCCCATGGGTGGGTTTTTGTCTGAGGTAGGTGAAATGAAGGGAAATTTGCAGAGGGGAAAACTGATTATGGATGAAATGGAGGGTTCATGATACTGTGGAGGTGTATTCAAAATAGAACCTTGAAGTGATAATCTAGGAGTCCAGTGGGAAAGATAGCAAAATGAGGAGAAGGAGTATGTGGCTGATTCACGACATGATGTAAGACTATCTGGACTCCCATCCCTAAAGGGTTGAAAAACAACATGAGTGTAAAAGTGCAAAAGGGTACTATAAATGGGACAATTCATGTGGCAGAGAGTGCTACCGAGTGACAGTACCTAAGATGTAATGGAGGTGTTGGTACTGCAGAGCTGGAGATGGGGATCCTAGAGGCAAATGTCAGAGGGTGTGACTAGAGATGCAATTGAGATTTAGAGGGAATGATTACATGCCAGTGATGATTATATACCTGAAGGGGTTGTGTTGATGTATGATGACCAAGTACCTACACACATGAAAACCAAATACTCGACGTGAACAATATCTGAAGAGAATCGAACATACAAGCATTTATTTGATAATTTTGAACATGAGCATGCGTACCTAGATGAGGTATGAAGAAATGGTGCCTTGGGGGCTAAGGACAAAAACTAGCCCGGGGACTGTCTTTGTTGTAGATGAAAAGATGTTGATCTCATGGCTGAAGACGGATTGAAAAATGGACACTCGGAGCTCCCGGAATGGTGATTGGAAGTTTGGTGAAAAGGCCTATATATAGTTGTAGGGCCCACATTGCCACCTCATTTGTACTTGTTGCTAGTGTGATTGGACAAGAAGTATTCAGAGGATATTTTGAGATTATGGGAGAATGAGACAGTCGATTCAGGATCAACGAGCTTCAGGTTAGTAGTCTTATCATTCTACATAGAAGTAGGTTTCTCATTTATGGGAAAGGCCTGTACAGAGGGCCGTACAGGGATTTTTATGGGTTTGGTCCCCCCAGTGCATGGGCGATCCAAAAATATGTGTGCACAGGTGAACGACTATTATCTGGATAGCTATGCATGGGGGCACCTATAGGGGGGACAAAGGCGTGCATGATATGCATGCTTGTTTGCTACACAGTCGTGCATGGGTGCACGGCTGTGTAGTGGACATGCGTGCTTTGATGCGCACCTGTGTTTGTGATAGGGGCACATGGAGGCACCCCTGTAGGGTGAGAAGGCGTGCATGCATGCGCACCTGTGGGATGGACAGGCGTGCCTATGGGGTGAATAGGCTTGCATACATGTGCACCTGTGGGGTGAACAGGCGCACATACGTGCCTGCCTGTGGGGTGAACAAGCGTGCATATGTGCATGCCTATGGGTTAAATAGTCGCGCCTTCGGGGCAAGGCTCACGTGTAAAACTTATCTTTTTTAATGTTTTTTATGGTCAATATGGTTGACCTAGGACTGTATTATGTGGTTGCAGGTGATCATTTTGTACGATGTTGGTCGGCTAGGGAGAGCGGGATTGGTCTCAACTAAGGGATTTCGTGGCTATTGAGAAGCCAGGGGTTCATGCCACTTTAGCAACCTGTGGATTGCTGAAGTTATTTGATTGCCCATTGATATGGGTGCAGGATTATCTCCTGTAGTTTCTAATCCAGATGTGGAGTCCGGACCTGCATTGCTTTATGGTGTGGGGAGAGAAGATTGCCTTCACTGCGGTGGAGGATATATACTTTCTGACTGGGCTCCCTTTTCGTGGAACGCCCCTACCGGCAGAGCCAGTGTTACCTATAGATGTGTTGTTAGCGAACTTGGGTCGTAGGTACTATTCGAGGGAGAACTACATGTCGGGCTCCATCGTAAGCCTCAAGGTGATGGATGCTCTAGCACATCACTGTGTAGCAGTGATTACTGTGAGGGTGTATGGGTCCCTTGTGACTTAGCGTATAAGTGGTGGTCAGTTGAGGGTTATGGGGAGGGCACTGGTTGGGGAGCACTTTGCCTAGGGGTTGATGCTACATGCCAAGATGGTAGGGCAGTTGGACAGATGTCGGTCTACCGACACAGGGGACTTTGCTTTTGGGTCCATCTTGGTGGCCTGGTTTTTGGAGAGGGTGTCGATGTTGTGCCCTAGGATTTTATTGGGTGCTCCTAGGGTGTGAGAGCTGCGAATGAGGTGGTGGTCAATGATTTTGGTTCACCATGGTGGTGGCGAGGGCGGCCATTTTTCCACGGCTGAGGTAGCACAGGTATGGCGGCAGATGTCACAGGTTATATTGCAGTATCCATATGTTGGTCTTGACTTCCGGGGTTATCCAAACATGGTGTTACCTCCAAGGGAGGTGTTTGATCACTGAGGTATGTTTATGATTTTGGTATGTTGATTTTTGAGATAGCATGACATATGTATTTTGTATAAATGTTGATACTATCATTTGGTTGTTTGTATATGCAGATGTGGGACCTCGCAGATGCGAGGTTGAGCTACTGAGAGTGTCAGCTCACCAGGAGCCAAGGATACCACCATGGGGAGGGCCAAAGGTATGAGAGAGACATCGATTTGATGATGGCAAGGCGAGACAAACTAAGGACGAGAAAGAAGCGAGGAGATGTCGTTTTGATGACCCAGGTGTTGGGCCATTGCATGCTCCTCCGGTGGATGCCAAGGGAGATTTTGAGGATATTCGTCATCGCCTGGAGGCAGTGCTACAGGGCATGCCTGAGGGCATGTGGTTGTGTATCCAGGATGAGGGCATCCTCGAGAAGTGTGTGGGAGTTCTGTCGATGTGGCAGGTCGTGGTGTAGTGCACAACAGTAGCAGGTGCTGCGATGACCGGATGGTTACCTCCCAGTTTGGAGGGACCAGTAGTGGGTGGGGTACCACAACTTGAGTGAGGGGTAGGAGGTGGTGCTCTAGAGGAACCTTGAGTGTTGCTCTATGCATTTTTGTATTTTGTATATAGGCTGGTGAGCCCATTTTGGTGTAGTGGCACCAATTTTGTACCAAGGTGCTTTATTAGCCTACAGATGTTTGTATATTTTGTATGTAAACATTTTGATGGCACTGTGGACCGATTTATATATATATATATATATATGAGTATACATTTTGGGGTCTATGTGATGTTTACATGGGTTTTTTAATGTGTTGATGATGTCTAATCTATATATGTCGTGACATGTTTTTGATGGTTTATGTGTGTGTAGAGGTATCTTGATGTGATATATGCCAATCTAACACAATGTTAGCTAAGTTATCTGTAATTTGATTCAATTGTCTTGGAATATGTGTAAATGTAATGAAATCAAAATGTTGAGATAAAAGTCTAACTTGCAGGTATTGGCGAAAGAGGCAAGGATCGTGGACGTGGTACACATTGTTGAGCTGGAGGACAACTAGTTGAGAGTCAAGAAAGATGTTAAGGTGATGAATACGATGATGTTAGGCATCGATGAGGAGGCCAATGATTCCAGTGTATTCAACTTAGTTGTTGGTTGCTGAACCCAAACATATGCCACTAAAGTGGAGCATTTCATGTGAGGGGGTATAGAGGGCCCAAGTTGCTGAAGCAAGATTTTTTGTCCAATGGCTGGCACCATCGGTGTAATCGATGTGGTAAGCCGGTGGAGGAAGCATATGTCAATAGCACAAATGATAGTTTAGATGTGAGGGATGGAAAAAAGATTAAAAACACTATAAAAGAAATAACCTAAAGTAGAATGGCTACGCTTAGGCATAAAATTTCTTTAAGTATAACTCGTTGACGGTTTCTTTGAGAGAGAGGCCTTTGGGAGAGGCCAGGATGTATGTGCATTTGGTGAGGCAATGTTGGATAATGTAGGGTCCATGCCATAGTGACTCGAATTTTCCATGACCAAGGGTATCATGAGCGATATCATAAGAAAGGATGAGGTCACCTTCGTGAAATGAGTGAAGGTTGACATGGCGATCAAAGGTGGATTTTGACCATTTTTTGGCTACCTCATTGTTTTGTAATGAAGATCGATGATCTTCAACCAGGGACTCTAAGTTCAGCAAGTGCTGCTCCATTGGAGCAGTGTCGGGTAATAGCTCAATTGCGGTCCGTAAGGTGGGAATTTCACACTCGATGGGAAGAGTGGCCTCAACCCCATGGACTAGATGAAATGGTGTGAAACTAGTGGTCATTTTCATGGTTGTAAAGTAAGCCCATAGCATGGAAAATAACATATGATGCCAATTGGTTTTATGTTTATTAACCGTGTGCTGTAACATGGTCTTGAGGACTTTGTTAACTGCTTCGACCTGTCCATTAGACTGAGGGTAATATGGTGAGGCAAACTCATGGGAGAATCCTAACCAAGATGAGAGTTAGACAAAAATCTCATTCTCGAAGTGTTTCCCGTGATCGAAAACTAGTTGGAGTGGTACACCATAGCGAGATATGACATGATTAAAGAAAAAACATGCTGCGGTGTCAGTGGTATTGTTGAAGGTGGGCATAGCTTTAGCCCATTTTGTGAAGTAATCAACTGTGACAACAATGTATTTGCATCCATTGCTAGATGGAGGATTACAAGTCATGAAGTCGATGCCCCATTTACAAAAGGGGCCGGCAGTAATGATTGGGTGGAGAAGAGAAGGTGGTGCTCGTGTTTTGTTGGTGTAAATATGACATTTCTTGCATCGCTTCACAGCATGAATGCAATCATGAAATAATGTAGGCCAAAAATAACCTTCTCATATGATTTTATGAGAAGTGGTCATTCCCAAAAGATGGCCCCCACATGCGCCACTATGGCAGTCATTAAAGACTCTATCATCCTCCTCAATAGTTAAGCATTGACAAAGTATGGTGTCGACCCCTCGCCGATATAAGATATCTCCGATGAGGAGATAGCAGGGGGCCTGGTGGCGAATATGATGATGATCATCTCATGAGAGGTGGTTACCAAACTTTTGGGTTCAGAGGTAGACGAGGAGGTCGCCGTACCAAGGATCATCCGAAGTGATGTAAAAGAGATGTTCGTTGGGGAAGTCGGTATTGACGGGGGCACTAGTAGTATCAGAGGGGAAGGTCATGACAAGTTCGGAGAGGACAAGAGATTTCTTTCTTTTGGGTGTTTAAAACTCAAGATCATACTCCTGAAGGATAACAATCCATCAAGCAAATTTGCCATTAATTTGTCGACGACTGAGCAAGTATTGCATAGGGTTGGAATCTGCGATGACTTTAGTCGTGCGAAGCATAATGTAATGACATAGTTTCTGGACTGTGAGGATGACTATAAGGGCTAGTTTCTCTTCGTGTTTATACTTCAAGGGTGGACCTGAGAGGTTTTTACTAACGTAGTAAATGACATGCTCATGATCGTTATCACCAATTTGAACGAGAACTCTTGCTACTGAGATAGCTGATGCTGAGATGTAGAGGATATAGTCGTGGTTATAGTCAGGTGAACTAATTAAAGGTACATTAGACAACGCCATTTTAAGATCGTCAAATGCGTTTTGGGCATGTTCATCCCAGTGAAATGAGATGTCATCGTGTAGTAAGCAAAGGAAACCGTGTGCTCAAGTGGTGTAGTCTGGGACAAATTGTCATACAAAGTTAGCTTTTCCTTGTAGGCTCTAGAATTGATGTAAATTTCGAGGAGGTGGAATTTCTATGATGGCTTGGACTTTGAGGGGGTCCACAGTAATACCACTTTAGGAAACGATGAATCTGAGGAGGTGCCCTGCAGTAACGTAGAACACGCACTTGAGGGGATTCAAGAGGATGTTCTATTGATGACACCGTTAGAAGATGATCCGTAAATCATCGAGATGTTGGGTGACTTCTTCGATCGAGCTATGAGCTCATCCAAGTATGCAAGGATGATATGAGACAGATCATGAAAAATGTATGTCATAGCCTGTTGGAAAGTTGCATTAGTGTTCTTTAAGCCAAAAGTCATGACACAATATGCAAAAGTACCCCAAGGGGTAGTGAATGAAGTTTTGTATTGATCGGCTAGGTGGATTTGGATTTGATTATAACCAGAGAAACCATCCATGAAGGATAAAACCTCGTGGCCTACGCAGTTGTTGATAATTTGATCGATGAAAGGTGTTGGAAAGTTGTCTTTAGGACATGCGTGATTGATATTGCAAAAGTCCATGCAGATGCAGATAGTTCCCTATTTTTTGTTAACAGGTACAGGGTTGGAAACCCATTAGGTATAGGCGATGGGGTAGATGAACCCAGCCACTCGTAATTTTTCAATCTTGGCTTTGATGGCCGCTGCTTTGGATGGGTGTAGCGGTCACTGTTTTTGATGAACTGGTGTAATGTCAGGCCAAGTGTCGATGCGATGTTCGATGATAGAGGGATCAAGGCCAGGAATTTCTATGTATGACTAGGAAAAAATATCCCGATATTCTTGGAAGAGGGATTTATAGGTGGTGATTTCTTGAGGAGTGAAAGTGGCGCCAATGGTGATTTCCTCGACGACTCCATTTTTGATGGAAATATCAATTTTGATGGTCGGGGAAATGTTGGCCATGTTGCCTTCTTCAAAACCATCAGGGGCAGGAATGGGGTTGTTGAACCAGTCGATATGCCCTGACGGGATAAAATCCTTGGTTTTGACCGCGTATATGGGGTGTTGGTTAGGAGACATGGGGGCTTCCTGTGGAAAGAAGAGCGCTCTGTGGTGTAGCGCATCCCATGGGTAGTCAGGGGTGTTTAAATCTTCGAGTATGTCCTCGTCACAGTGGAATTGGTGGAAATAAAAAGGATCTAAAAGAGTGATATTGGTGATTGTCACCGCATGGTTGTCCCCCAGTGATGAAGAAGAAGGGGGAATGACGCAATGAGATTGTGATGGTTCGCTCGACATAAACCAAATATTGAAGTACCGAGGAGGATTAGTGGTAGTTGGATGCAAAATTTTCATAGGGAAATGAATGGGAGAATTGGGGGGGGGGTTGGGGGTGAATCCTCATATAAGTCATCCAAGAACCATGGAGGCATTGGGAGTGCCTCGGGTTTAGGAGAAATGATATGAAGAATATTGAGTGGTGAGGTAAGTTCAACCATTGACTTTGTAGGGGGCGTCAGGGTTTGAATCAGGGTCAATTAGTGTTGCCTATATTCAATGATCATAGGACACTGGTATGTAAAATGATCTAAGGATTCACATAGAGAGCAAGGGAATCTCATACGTTCATTGACTGAAGTCGTGACATAATGGATGTCAGTGTTTTTTGGTAGGGATGATGTAGCTGGATTGGGTTCGTTCTAGAAGTTGTGGCGTACTGCGACTAATGTCTTCCAGAAGTGTGGCAATGCTGGGCAATGGTGTGTATAATGGCCATATTTTGAACATATAGTGCAAGTGAATTTGGTTCACATCCCTTTACTACTTGAGTGAGGGGCAGTAGCGACAGTACTCGCTACAGTGGCGAGCGTTGATGGTGTTTGAGTGAGTGGAATTAGGTTCCGTAACTCAGGTAGATATGGGTAGTTGTTGGTTTGGTGTCCATCTTTCTCACATAGCACACAAGGAGGTTGGACGTGTGGGGGAAGTGGAGCTGTGGGCTCCTTCTTCTTTTGCCTGCTCCTAGCTGTGGCAATAAGGGTAGTGAGTGGGGGTGTAGAGGGTATGGTGGGAGTGAGTATGGGAATCGTCATTTGGATTCCTTCCTTTTGGGGGGGAAGGGATGGTTGAGGGACCATCTCTAGTGGATGTAAATACCAAACTGGAATTGCTAACACCATATTAGGGAGGGTAAGCATTGCAGCTACTTGGAAAGATTGTACGCAAGGTGGAGGGTAGAAGAAGGGTATTTGAGTAATGGATTGGGGAACTGTCTCCCAAATTGGGATATGGCCTTGAGGAGAGGTGAAATCATGGACTGGTGGAGTCGACAAGTTTGCAAGAGGCTCGTGAGAGGGGAGCTCTGTGACTAGTGGGACGTCAGATATGATAGAAGCCTCCCTAGGAGGAAGGGTATCCTCTATGTCATTTTCTTTGGATGATACGATGCATACTTGATTGGAAGGATGAAGGAGTGGTGGTGCACCATGGTAAGTTCCTAACAATGATGGGTCTTTGAAAATTCTGGGACCCATTTTGATGAGTGGGTATGCGTCATGACTTGTGTGGATGAGAGGAAGAATGTTATCGATGTTGGAAGAAGGGTTAGGCTCGTAATGTGAGACTTGTTCAATGGTAATGATCTTCCCATTATGGGGGAACATCATCGTTTGAAAGATGGAAGATGAAACTCCCTTCATAGCATACATGTAGCTATGACTGAACAAGATATTATAATCGAGTGGGGCATCAATAACTTCAATGTCGATGAGAATGGTCTTACCCTCGAGTTCTATGGGGACATTTTGGAAGATCCCTTCAGGATACGATGGTTGTCCATCATAAGCTTGTAAGGTAATGGCAGATGGTATGAGTTCAGGGGAACCAAGTTTCTACCATACAGATTTGGACATAATGCATGTGGATTCACCTTCATCGATGATGCACCAATGAACTATAATATTCTAAATTTTTACTGGGATTTGAAAAGTGATTAGAGAGGGAAGGAGAGGTTCCCCACTGTCGAGATCAAATGTGATGAGTTGGGTATTCATGGGGTCGACTACCCCCAAGGAAGAAAGCAATGACTTCCACTGAGTGGGACAAGTTTGAAGGACCCCTAAAACTGACATGGCAGACATGGATTGTGTTAAGTCATCGACCAAACTGTAATTATGAGCCGCCCTAGCCTGGGGGTTGTGGACATTCCTACACAATGGGATGTGAGGGATGCGAGGAGGTGTTTAGGCATTAGGGTGCAGAATTACCAACGGGGGTCCCGTCGGTGTTGGGATTGTTTCTAGGGGAGTCGTAGGAGACTAAGTGGGTGCATGATATTGACAATTATGTGTTTGCAAAAGGATTTCTTCCTCACTGGTGAGGAGGATAGTATGATCTGTGGGATTTTTTGGATTGAGGTACTGTCCCAACTGTGGTGGGGTAGGTTGTGTGTCCTATTGGGTGTTTATCACACCCTAGTGCAGAATGGGATTCTACAGTACAACTGGGGATGGTTGTTGCATGTATTGTTGTGGGGCCTGCTGAGGGGCAGACGGTGCTAGAGGATGTGGTAGACTGCCTGAGTCTTTTATCCATTTAAAATTAGCAATTTGGGGGCATTGATGAGTATAATGACCGAGCTCACTGCAAATGGCACAAGGGAAGGTGTTTTTGATAGTATTATTATTTCTTCCTTGACACCTGTTGTTATTGCCCCCCTAGGGTTTCTGATTCCCTTGATTCTGGTTTCCCCCAGTAGGTTGGTTTTGTTGGGGTTGATTCCCTCCTTGACCTGGGTTGTTATTGTTCCTATTTCTTCCTTTATTTTTGGAATTATTCGACGGATGGGTCAGATTTTCCATATTCAACTGTTTGAAATTTTGACATTGTTTAACGGGAGAGGGTTGAACAAAATTCACCGCAGTGTGAGGGTGTGGGGGTGCCATGGGCTGTGGAGGACCAGGGAATGGAAAGTATGGATTATGTGGGAGTTGTGATCCGTAAGGTACAGAGCAAGGCGTGGCACTTTCGCTAGTACTTAGAGTATAAGATGAGGTAGAGGGGGTACCAGAACTTGTTTGGATAGGTGGGTGTAGTGGGGGTGTCGACGGTGGCCCATTGATGGGTGGAGGAATAGCAACAAGGTATGGTTGTTGATAAGGGGGTGGGGGGTAATAAGAAGTTCTCCCATATGCCGATGGATATTGAGGTGTGCCATACATTGGTGGTGGTTGGGGTTGAGGACTGTGGTGTGTGGTATTACCAATCAATCCATCTGCTGAGTGAGACATCCCGGGTTTGTCTTGGCCGAATGGCATGGGTTTTGGGAGATCAGGAAGTACTGTGTATAAGTACCCTGATTGTGAATAGATGAGGTCATATTGTTGAGCCTTACTAATGGCTTCTTCTTATGATTGAGGGAAGGTGGAAGCTACATCTTTACCGAGGAGAGAGACAAGTGATCCGAGAAACCAGTTGAGAGACTATTGTTTGGTGGTTTTAGCTTTGCACAAACTACGTCATCTACGCCACTCATGAATGTGATCAATGATATGTGTGGCTGAGGTTTTTTTGAAACTAGAGAGTAGCTCAAGACCATTGTCGTGGTGGATTGGTAATTGGAAGAAGGTCAAAATATCTTTGTCCAAGGACACAAAAGTCGCATGGGACCCCAATTTTTCATCTACATACCATTTGGCTGATGGGCCAGTGAGTGTGCATTGAAATAATCGTAGTCTAATGGAATCATCCATAATGTTGTTGGAAGAGCACCATAGGTGGAAAGTCATGACATGGTTGGCAGGGTCACCTCCTTCCTTTCCTTCAAACTTGGGGATGTCTGAAGGTAATTTGGTAGGAATTGCAGGCCATCTGGGGTCATGCAATATAGGATCATTTGTGAGTTTTCTTAGATTTGGTATGTTAAGAGAGGCCAAATATGGCATCTGTAGTGGGGAGGGGGGGGGATTATCTCTAGCCATGGTGTGAGTGTTTTGTGAACCTAACCCTTGAGGGGGACTAGGTGGGTTGGTACTTCTCCCTTGAGAGGAAGTTGGCCCCCCGCTTCCATGTAAAGGAGAGCGAGTGGATGGAGGGACTTGGGAAGTGGACCCAAGTAATGTGGAACCAAGCAAAGATGATCCTAAGACAGTAGAAATCACAGGAGTGTGTGAAGGTGGTGCCGATGATTTGGCAAGACTAGGAACTCCCCCTAAAATAGGAGGGAGGTTTAGCAAGTGTTTGGAACGACGGGGGTTCTAAGGGTCCCCTATGATGTCTGAATAGCTGAGTGGATGTGTGAAAATTGTGATGAGAAAAATAAACAAGAGCCTTTGTTGTAAATTTTTAAACTTTACACAATATATATATCTAAATCAAATGTAATCAGAAGTGCATCATACATAAAGTGTTTTGAAAAATAAGCATATATGTGAATAAGTGGGTTTTGTCCACGTGGGGAATCAAAGAAAACAAATGCTTGTGTCCTAAAACACATAACGTCCTTCCTCTCAAATAGCACTGGACCTTCCAATAGTACTCAACAGTGGGGTCTGAAGTCACCGGAAGAGAAACTAGTGAAGGATTAAATAATCAGTTATAATGAGGGGTAAAGGGGGCATATCCTGAAAGAGTTGGCAATATTTCCCAATAGCCACACAAAATTTGATCAAGGTGCAATTGCAGCCCACAATTTCCACCTGGGTAGATGTCCTAAAATTTGGTCACTAGGTACTTCGGTCAAAGTGCATCATTTAGATTTTCGGCCTAAGAAATGGGTCACGAGATGGATCCCATCCAAGAGGTGCGTGCCTCAAGGGGGGACGCACAGAACAACTGGACCTCAGCCTTCAACCCTTCACGGGTATCTTCCTGCCTTATGGTGTTAGGAACACTTTACTTGGAGGATTTTCAGTTCCCTATTTGACAACTTCTATTGTTTTGACAATGTGAGAACCAGATAACAGGGATTTATTTGGATTCCTATCCCCAAAATCCTACCTAGACTAAAAAATTTCTTTTGGCACCTCCTGTGGAGGAAAAATTAGTGAGTTTTTAGAAAATTTTAGATGTGGTTGTTTGAGAGGTTGGGGGTGTGAACCAACCTCGTTGAAATTAAATGGGAGTGGATAGTTTCGTCAGGAAAAGGGTGGGGTGTTTCATAATCCCTTTGGAGGAAACTTACTTTGACCTCCACGTTTCGAGAAGAAACTATGTGAGTGATAAGTGACTTTTGTGTTTGAATGAGTGAAAGTGTGCCAATGTTTTAATGAATTAGGTGTCGCCTTGTTGCATGTGGACTTTTCTTGGTCCTTACAACTGTTGATTACCTAATTAACTAAATGCCTTTGGTACAACCTTGTGTAATTCAAAAGTCCCTAGGAAACTAACATGTGTACATGTGGGTCCTTTACTATTCCTTTAACTCCCTATTGTGATTTAATCTAAGAAAATCTTTGAAACTATCCTAGATGGTGATCATGTGGGCATGTATGGGCCCGTTACAAAACCTTTAAACTTCTCTAGTGATTTAATCTAAGAAAGTAAATTTCAACACTATCCTATCTTTGTAGCATGTGGGCTTGTATGGGCCCGTTACAATATTAAGATGTGTTTGGAGAATAAACTAAGAGGAGTCCCAAGAGGGGATGTTGTCCTCTCCTAAAGGTTTTAATCTTTTTAAGGGAGATGAAATTGTCCTACAATCTTTTTCTGATTCTCAAGGTCGCTTGGAAGCACAAGAGAAGAGCATACTAAGCGATTGTTATCCAACTTCTAGTCCCAATGCAAGTTTTATGTGATTAAAAATGATTCCAACTTATAATTTTAGTCAAAGCAAACCATCCATGTGGCGAAAATGAAAGAAAAAGAGGAAATAATGATTTTAAACCCCCTAAGTGCCTATGTTTTTTGACTAATCCATTTATATGAAGAGGGAAATAAGTGTGGTGCAGCTTAAAACATGCATGCAATCACTTTTAAGAATGCTAAGGGCCTTCCCCAAATCTCAAAAACTCTTACAATGTGTAGTTTTCTGCACAGGTGCACGGGTCTCAGTGTAGGCAAAGGCACACTGAGCGCTTGTGCATGGACTAAAAAAATATTTTTGGCATAGGTGCGCAGAACAGAACTATGGTTTTAGCACATGTGCACACGATGCGCATCTGTGGGCCAAAAAACCTGCGCACAACTGACACAGGGCCGTGAAGAAAATTCTAGATGGAATTCTCTCAATTCAACTTGGAGTTGAATGTTTTCCAAGTCGCCTTGGGCCGGTTAATGCACCTATAGGTTAAATAAACCAAAAGAAGAGCTATAAAAACCCAAATGGGGTAGGAAATTGATACCTTTCCCCAGTGGATTCACCAATCTGTAGCGCCTCTTTTGCCACCTAAGTGAGAAAAATGGAGGTTCTTGCAAGCTTAGTTGGGTTTTCTAAGCAGGACAACTATAAGGAAAAGGGTTAGAGAAAGAAATATAAAAGAACAACTAAGAATTAAAATAACAACTAAACTAGTGAGCATAGGGACATAAGAACAAAATAAACAATAAGACCCATGTCACCAATGGTAAGGTTTATATCAGTGAAATAAAATACCAAGAAGAAAGAGGACTATGATTCCCTTCTTCCTCCAAGGGAGGGCTCTTGGACCCCCACAAATAAGCTCTTCTTACAACTTTGAATGAAAATGGTGAAAGAATTCTTTGCTAATCCACTCAAGGGGTGAGATGGATTACCCAATGTAATGGTGCTAGTATACTCTCAATGAGAATAGAGGATTTCTCAAGAGAATAGTAGTAGCATAATTTTTCTATTGAATTCCTTAAAAAATGAAGTGCACCCATGGCCTTTTTATAGCACCTCTTTGAGGTATTGTGCAACCATCTTGTAGTGTGGAAAGAGGATAATTAGGGAATTTTTAGGTCTTTGACTAGCCACCTAGTCGGATTCAGTCTAGATTTGAGGGTCAAATCAACTTGGAAGTTGAACCAGAAGTGGGTGGGAGGCTGACCACTCTCATAAATGTGTCATTCTCAGATGTGCACGACTTTTAGTGACCACAGTCACGCATCGGGCGCATGTGCACTTTTCCTCCATTTTTGTTTTACGCATGTGTGCATGTGCCCTGTGTAGTCATAATGCACTTTAATTTTGTCACTGGTTGTATAGTTTTTGACCCTTTGGAAATAATTTTGTGGTAATTTTGGTCCATGGGTGACCTCATAACTATTTGACGATGTTGGATTCTTGTAACCATTTGCGAAAAAAAAATTAGTGATAACACCTCCCTTTATTCTCTTTGAACCACTTTGGTTTCTTCTCGGGATGCAATTGCCAACAACATGTTGGAAAAATGAGAGGGGGGGTTGAATTAGTTGTTATTGTTATTAAATGATTATGCCCATTTTAAACTCTTTACAGAACACTCAACGATGATCACAATGATGCAGGGAAGTAAGGAATAGAATTTTAAACATCAATCACACACATGAAATATATAGAGATAGATATTTCCTGAGGAAACCCATAAAGGGAAAAACCTCTTCTTCTTGATATGATAAGTAATATTTATTTTCTTTACATTATCAATCTTATGAGCTCCAACTCCTCTTGAGGCTACAACCTCTGTTTTACAAGCAACATCTTGCTGAGAACACCAACTCTCTAGTTTCTCTAGCACCCACTAGAAGGAAGCACTAACTCCATGGTTTCTCTAGCACCCACTAGAAGGAAGCACCAACTCCCTAAGTGTTCCAACACCAACTAGATGGAAGCACCAACTTCCAGTCACACAAGCATTAACCTGTATAATAGAGAACAATAGTTCTCCCTTGCACCACCCTAACACCCTGGTTTTTCTGGCTGCAACCAGATGGAAGCTACAACTCCCTCTGTTCAAGCACCCACTTGAAGCTCTAAGGACACCAATCCTCCCTAGCACCTCCCTACCACCCTGAAATATAAATATATTTTTTTTATTACTTTACCAAAGTGATACAAAGTTTATCTATGGCTTACCAGTCTCATCACTATTCTGCTATGCTGCTCTGCTCACCTACATCAATGTCTCTCTTCTTGCATGAGTCACTCTCAACAACAACACACATCTATTCTATGTTCTGGATTTAATACTCTCTATGCACCTTCTGCATCCTTCATGCACAATACCTCTGCATTCCCTTCAATGTGTCATTGTTCTATTGTACAAGTTATTCATTGCATCTCCTCCTCATGTCTGCATAGCTCGACAATAGAAATCACTTCACTTCTCTGTTTTTCATACTTTTCTCACATCGAGTCATCTCCTGATCATCATGACAACTCTTCATCTTCTTTGGGGGTTCTATTCCCTATGAGTTCATCATTAGTGGTCATTATGCTGAGATTCCTTAGCTTCTCTAAAAGTTGAAACTCTTTTTCTTCTCCGTAAGTGACAACCAGTAAATCATTTCTTTTTTGGCTTCTAAGCCCCTTCCTTTTTGTGACCACCAACGGTGACCAAGAGCTTATTCAAAAAGGTTCTTCCTAATTTCTGTCTAGTGAGCGTTGGATCTATTTCACAATATTACCTTGGGCTATGAGCTTCATATGACCAAGCGATTGTGGGAGCATCTGTAGGCGGTTTGAGGGAAACTATCTTTTCTCCCCACAATTTATTACAAGCCTCCATGTGTCCTTTCTCCAAAACCATGGTTTCTATCTCAGCTCGCTCATGAAAAATTAAGGCCCGAGCATGTTCTGGCCCTGCAATGGAGCATTACCATCGATCTCATGATATTGACAGTGTTCTTGAATGGATGGTGTAGATCTATCCTCTCAAGTCTATAGACTAGATCTCTTCTCCCTCCATCAATGGCTAAGGTTTCCTTCATGATCCGAGCTCTAGCAGTTTCAACTCTCAAACCCTGTTGTTGCTAACTGGATATCTTTCAGAATGGAAGATCTGTTGACATTTTTCCTCTACAATAAATGACTCTATCTTATTTCCTTTTTCCATGCACAATCCTTGGTCTCAACGATCATATGACACGTGTCCCTCCAAACCAACGGACGAGATAAATTTCACCTTTCGGGCTTCAGGAGTTTTGATTCTCAAACTCTGCTTGCTCCCAGAGAATTTCAACCAGATTCCATGATCCAATGATGCGTGTCCCTCTCAGATCAACGATCAATATCTCTTTTGGGTCTCCGAACTTCATAGATTTCAATTCTCAACCTCCGCTTGCTCATAACGCTTTTAGCTGGAGTCCACAGATTCCTACCATGTGTCCTCCTCGAATCAACGGTCCTCTTTCACTTCGAGACTTTGACACTTCGTAAATATCAAACCTTTCTCCTTCGTGTTTTACTAGAGATGAAAATATATTGATGTGTGTCCTCTTTAATCCAATGGATATCCTCCACTCTAGGACTTTGGCCTTCGGCAATATCAAACTTTTCTCCTTCCCGTTCTCCCAGAGAAGTTTTGCCCGGAGTTCACGATCCATTGAGACGTATCCTGTTACATGATCAACGATCGAGAATACACCCAAAGTGATCTTCATATTGGATGACTCACATCCACTTCGGGTCTTCAACATTTGAGACTTCAAGTCTTTGCACTAGTATTGGTGGTAAAATTCCCAAAGAAAAAATCTTGAAGTGACGTAACTCTTGCGTCACTTGATGATGTGTCACGAGTCAAGAAGCTGCCACATGTCACTCAGATTTGTGATTTACACATACCTGAAATGCAGAATCAACTTGACACTTGTCATTGTCTGATTGCACCATGTGTCCTTGCTGACGTGGTCTACCACATGTCCTTACTGATGTGGTCTGCCACATGTCCTTGAGGATGATATTTGCTGATGTAGATCTCCCTGATCTAACAGTCAATATCTGATCTCTAGATCCAATGGCTGAAGAAACTTCGCATTCCATGGATTTCAAATCTCAAACTTTCAATAGCATAACCTCCTTGCATATTTATACCCGGACTAATCGTTTTTCAACGATCATGTTCTCAGATCGATGAGTCGATCTTTATGTGCACTCCTCATGTCTGGACACTGATCTGATGACCACTATCGTTGTTCCTCCTAAGATTTTTGATCACTATGAATTGGAAGGTTTTCTAAGTGTTCAAAGGTCTCTACCATTTCTCCTCCTGCGAGTCCTTCTCTTGGACCTCGACCACACTTCTGGAGAGCACAAAGTGTTATCTCTTCTAAGCTTTGATCTCTACATATTATTCGGTCTTCCTCCTGAACTTATGCTTTCCATGTTTTCCATCATTTCTTTCCTTTCCTGTAAGCATCATCATTGTTTTTGTTGTTGTTTCCATCAAAGACAAGCACATTCTGCCTATAAACATGCCAACAATATCCCCCTTTGGTATTGATGGAAACCCTAAAGGATGCACTATTCTCCAACTATAGCATCCAGACCACTCCTTTTCTCCCCCTTTGACATCAATGTCAAAGAAAACATGCCCCCCCTGAGTTGTTGCAGTATTTTTCGGAGGTATCATATATTCAACCAATACATACTCCCCTGAGAAGATGGATCCTCTTAGGTTGATAATGGTTTCACGCCCAACTTCTTGCATAGATACTCAAACTGAGTTTTTTCAAGCAGTTTAGTGAAGATATCAACAATCTAATCTTTGGAAGGAATATAATGTAAAGATACAATAGTGTTGGTCAACTGTTCCCTCAAGAAGTGATACTTGATGGGTATATGATTGGTCTTGGATTGAAATATAGGATTCTTGGACACACTGATTGCACTAGTATTATCACAATGAATTGGGATCGGTGCATAATAGTTTACCTCCAAGTTGGCAAGTATCTAAATCATCCATAATACTTGTGTACATCAAGTGCCAGCTACAATGTACTCAAATTATGTAGTCGATAAGGAATGGAACCTTGCTTCTTGCTCAACTGTGATACAAGGGAATCTCTTAAGAAGAATGCATCTCCACTCGTGATTTTCCTTTCATTTGCATAAATAGCCCAATCAGCATATGAATAAACTGATAGTTGAAAATTATGATTCCTAGGATACCATAGACCGTAGTCCATTGTTCCTTTCAAGTATCTGAATATTCTTTTGATAGATAACAAATGACTCTGTTTAGGTGCAGCCTGATACCTTCCTACCATTCCAATAGCATGCATTATTTCTGGATGAGATGTCGTGATATACAATAGGTTTCCTATCATAGACCTATATGAACTCTGATCAACATCAGTTGAATCATCACCCTTTCTTAACTTACATCTAGTGACCATAGGTGTGCTCATAGGTTTAGAATCTTCTATTTGAAACCTTTTCAACATTTCTCTTAGATATTTTTCTCGAGAAATAAATATTCCTTCAGACCTCTGAGTAATTTGTAGGCCAAGAAAAAATGACAGTTCCCCTATCATAGACATTTCAAATTTAGATTGCATGGCCGAAGCAAACCATTGTACCAATGAAGCATTATTACTACCAAAGATGATGTCATCTACATACACCAACACAATGAGCAGATCATTAACCTTTTTTTTGATATATAGAATGTTGTCAACTATTCCTCTATTGAATCCTTTGTCTTGTAGATACGTATCCAGTCTGTGATACCAGGCACAAGGAGCTTATTTCAACCCATATAGGGATTTCTTTAGATTGCAGACAAAGTCAGGGTTATCTGATAGTTGGGAACTTTGTGGTTGTTCCATATAGACTTCTTCTTTTAGATATCCATTTAGAAAAAATGACTTGACATCCATTTACTAGACTTTAAACTTCTTATGACAAGAATAGGCAAGAAATATTCTAATAGCTTCTAATATTGCTAGAGGCACAAATGTTTCATCAAAGTCCAGTCCTTCTATTTGAGCATATCCTTTACAGACCAATCTAGCCTTGTTTCTTATAATATTTACTTGCTCATTCATCTTATTTTTGTAGACCCATTTGGATCCTATTACATTTTTATTTGCTGACCTAGGAACGAGTTCCCAAGTGTCATTCTTTTCAATCTGGTCCAGTTCCTCATTCATTGATTTTAACTAGTTTACATCTTCACTAGATTCATTGAAGATATTGGGTTCCACCATGGATATGAAGGCTATATGTGATCACTCAATGTTTTTTATTATCCTGCTCCTGGTTTGTACACCTTTGTCTTTCTCACCATTTATCTGACTTGCAGGATGATTCTTTTGAGTAATTCTGGAGGAAGAATTTGATGTTGTCTGCTGATTTGAGTCTTCCTGAGTATTTGCATCTTCATATGACTCATATTCTTCTTGTTATTATTCTTGGACCTATTAAGCTTCAACTTCACTTATATCCTTTTTTGTTGATTCAATATTGTTCACGTCTCTTACTGGGACTCCTTCATCAAATTTTATGTCAATACAATCAACCAATTCATGCATCCTCTTATTATAGCATTTGTATCCTTTACTATTTGTAGCATACCCTAAGAAGATGCCTTCATCAACCATGTCATCGTACTTGTCGATATTCTCATTATTATTCTTTATGTAACACTTACTCCCAAAGACTTTTAAGTGTTTGATTGTAGCAGGTCTTCCATGCCACAATTCATAAGGTGTCTTGTCACTGTGTGGCCTGAGGTGATATTTATTAAGAATATGGATTGTTGTGTGTATTTATTCTACCCATTAGGTTTGACCAATGTTCTTCTCATTCATCATTTACTTGGCCATTTGTTGAACTGTTCTGTTTTGCCTCTCAACTACTCTATTTTTCTTTGGGGTTCCTGGGATTGTGTATTCTCTTTTGATCCCATGTTTCTCACATAAATCCTTGAAATCACTTGACATAAATTCTCCTCCTCTGTCTGATCTCACAACCTTTAATATGTTGCCTATTTGATTCTCGGTTAAAGACTTAAATATTTTAAATTTCTCAAATTCTTCAGCTTTTTCTTTGAGGAAAGCAACCCAAGTGAGTCTGGAGAAATCATCAATGATCAGCATGAAGTAGGTTTCCTTCCCTATGCCTCCTTGTCTAAATGTTCCACATAGATCCATATGAACTAATTGGAGTGGTTTCTCTGTTGAAGTAGAGTTCTTGGATTTAAACTGTGTCCTGATTATCTTTCCTACTTGGCAGGGTTTACACACAGAGTCTTGTGGCTTTGATATTCTTGGAATATCTTTTACTGCCTCAAGATTTTTGAGCTTGATTAGGTGATAAAAGTTTATATGTCACAGTCTCCTATTCCATAACCATATTTCATCATGTTGGCTTAGATGACACTCTTCTTTATCTTATTTCATCACATATACATTATTTTTTGTCCTTATGACTTTATCCACCACTTGTCCTGAGTTTACAGACTTTATCTTACAATCATTGGAAGTGAACACCACTTCACATCCTCTGTCACACATTTGAATTACAATGAGAAAATTATGTTTCATCCCATCTACAAGAAGAACATCCTGGGATTTTCCTTTACCATTACTCAAACTCACCATCCCTTTACCCTGTATTTTACCCGGTTTTTCATTTCCAAAGGTTACATTTCATGTTTTGCTTTTACTTATAGACATAAACTTATCCTTGTCTCCAGTCATGTGCTTGGAACATCCACTCTCTATATACCAGGGGTCTTTTTTTTTTTAGCTGAAAGTAATAGACCACATTTTTCACTACCTTTCTTTTTCCATGTGCTGGCATTTCTAGCTAAAGTATTTATCCTTGGATCTGCCTTGTACTTCTTCAAATGGCAGTTTGCATCTTTATGGCCGAAGTTATGAAAATTATAACATTCGATCCCATTGTTCAGTAGGTCAAATTTATTGGTGCTACTTTGTCTATTCATCGACGTCTTAGTTCTATGTTGTAAATATTGTCTATTTCTTGACCTCCTCAGTTGCATGTCTCTAAACTTAATTTGACAGTTTACAATCTTATGACCAAAATTATAATAGTAAAAAAAATAGCCATGACAGAAATTTTGGTACCTGAAGGATGGCCTTCTTCTTAGAATTTGTTTCTCTATCTTCTAATCTCTTTGTTTCTAATCAGGGATCATCTTGTCTTTATTAGCTTTAGGTGACAGAGTACTCTCATGGTTTGATTGTCTGTTGACTTGGAACTTGATTATATTTACTCGCTCTTTACTTTTTGGTTGTTTGCTACTTGAACCATTTACATAACCTAAACCAATATTCAACAATGAAGATCTTTGTTTGCTCAGAATTTTGTTTAGTTCTATTGTGGATTTAATACTTGGAAGGTTTTGAAGATATAATGTTTTAAACTTTTCCATCTCTTTTCTGGTTTTTACTACCTCTTCTTTCAAGGCTTCACATCTTTCCTTCTTTTCTAATAATTGTTGTTTCATAATGTCCTCTATTTTCTTTGCCTCTTCTAATTCCACTTTTATCAAGGAAAAGGATTCATTAACTTTTTTATTGTCTTTCTCAAACTGTATTAGCAATTGTTTTTGGTTTTTCTTCTTAGATCTGAGTCTAGCAATTTCTTTTAGATCATTGATCAGTTCTCCTTACGGATCAGCCACAACTTCTTCATTGTCCACATTACTTCTTGTGATTTTATTATCATATTCCTATTGGGCCATAAGCATAAAGTAATTAACCTTATCTTCACACGAGAAGTCACTATCTGTGTCTTCAGAAGAGTCATCATTGTTTACACAGAAACTTTTCTTTTTTCTAAATCTCTTAGGTTTGAACTTATTTTCACCTTCATAATTGTGATCCTTCTTCTTGTGTGGAAACTTAGATACAAAGTGACCTATATTTCCATAGTTAAAACATTTGAAGGGAAATTTTCCTTGGTACCTTCATGATCCTTTCTTTCGTCTTCTCACAAGTTTTTCTTCAATTTCATTAGGCTCAGAATCCTCATTTTGATCATCTTTAAATGATGCTTCTCTAAGGGTGGATTTATCTTTACCTATCCTCATTTCATATGCAAACAATGTTCCTAGAAGTTGATCAAAAGGAAGAGTTTTTAGATCATTAAGTTCTTCTATAGAAGAGACCTTTGGGTTGAACCTATATGGCAAAGATCTTAAAATATTTTGGACTAAAACTACGTCTTCAAACTTCTCACCAAGACTCTTCATGGCATTCACTAGTTCTTCAACTCTCATAAAGTACTTCCCAATAGTTTCATCCTCTTTCATCTTTAGTTGTTCCAACTGTAATCTATAGGTTTGAAGCTTGGCATCCTTTACCTTCTCATTACCTTCATAACTACTAATGATTTTGTCCCACATTTCTTTGGTAGTTTCTAAGTGAATAACTTGTACAAATTATTATTCCTCTAGCCCACTCAGAATAACATTCATAGCCTTAGATTTGAAGTTGAATTCTAGCTTTTCATCCTTATTAGCTAGTACAACTAGCTTTGCATAACTAGTGTCTACCACATCCCATACATCTACACCTAAATCCATTATGTAGGTTCTCATCCTAACTTTCCAGAAGGTGAATTTTGTTCCATTGAACAAAGGGGCCTTATTGGTTGAAGTTCCTTCATGGCTTCACATGTTTAAGCTTATTGGTCTACCTTTAAATAAAAGGAACCGACTCTGATACCAATTGTTGGACAACTCAGAGGTGGGGGGGGTGAATCAATTGTTACTGTTCTTAAATGATTATGCCCATTTTAAAATATTTATGGAACAGTCAATGATGATCACAATGATTCAGGGAAGTAAGAAATAGAATTTTAAACATCAATCACACACATGAAATATATAGAGACAGATATTTCCTGAGGAAAACCATAAAGGGAAAAACCTCTTCTTCTTGATATGATAAGTAATATTTATTTTCTTTACATTATCAATCTTATGAGATCCAACTCCTCTTGAGTCTACATCCTCTTTTTTACAAGAAGCAGCTTGCTGAGAGAACCAACTCTCTAGTTTCTCTAGCACCTACTAGAAAGAAGCACCAACTCCCTAGTTTCTCTAGCACCCACTAGAAGGAAGCACCAACTCCCTAAGTGTTCCAGCACCAACTGGATGGAATCACCAACTTCCAGTCACACAGGAACCGACCTGTACAATAGAGAACAATAGTTCTCCCTTGCACCACCCTGCCACCCTGGTTTTTCTGGCTACAACTAGATGGAAGCTACAACTCCCTATGTTCAAGAACCCCATTGAAACTCTCAGGACACCAATCCTCCCTAGCACCTCCTTACCACCTTGAAATATAAACATTTTATTTTTATTACTTTATCACAGTGATACAATGTTTATCTATTGCTTAGCAGTCTCATCACTATTCTGTTACAATGCTATGTTCTCTTGCATCAACGTCTCTCTTCTCGCACAAGTCACTCTAAAATAAAACATGCATCTATTATATGGTCTATGTTTTTATACTCTTTGTGCACCTTCTGCATCCTTCATCTACAATACCTCTACATTCCTTTCACTGCGTCACTGTTCTGCCCTATAAGTTATTCACTACAACTCCTTCACATGTCTACATATCTCAACAACATAAATAACTTCACTTCTCTGTTCTGCAAACTTTTTTCATGTCGAGTCATCTCCTGGTCATCATGGAAACTCTTCATCTTCTCTGGCGATTCTATTCCCTGTGAGTTCATCATCAGTGGTCATTATGATGAGATTACTTAGCTTCTTTGGAAGTTGAAACTCTTCATCTTCTCTGTCAGTCATAGCCAGTCAATTATGGATTCTTTGGCTTCTAATCCCCTTCCTTCGCATGACCACTGATGGTGACCAAGCGCTTATTCAAAAAGGTGATTCTTGATTTTTGTCTAGTGAGTGCTGGCTCTGTTTCACGATATGACCTTGGGATATGAGCTTCATATCACCACACGATCACGGGTGCATCTGTAGGCGGTTTGAGGGAAACCCTCTTTTCTCCCCGCAATTCATTACAAGCCTCCATGCATCCTTTCTTGATAACCATGGTTTCAATTGTAGCCCGCTCATGAAAAAGTAAGGCCCGAGCATGTTCTGGCCCCACAATGAAGCATGATCGTTGATCTCACGATATTGACGGTGTTCTTGAACAGATGGTTCAGATATGTCCTCTCAAGTCTGTAGACCAGATCTCTTCTTCCTCCATCAATGGTTGAGGTTTCCTTCATGATTCGAGCTCCGAGAGTTTCAACTCTCAAACCCTATTGTTGTTGACTAGATATCTTTCAGAATGGAAGATCTGTCGACATCTGTCCTCTTCAATAAATGACTCTGTCTTCTTTCCTATGTCCATGCTCAATCCTTGGTCTCAACGATTAGATGAAACATGTCCCTCCAAACCAACAAAAGAGATCGATTTCTCCTTTCAAGCTTCAGGAGTTTCGATTCTCAAACTATGCTTGCTCCCAGATAATTTCACTCGAATTCCATGATCCAATGACGCGTGTCCCTCTTGGATCAATGGTCGATATCTCCTTCAGGTCTCCAGAATTCAGAGATTTCAATTCTCAACCTCCGCTTGCTTAGAAATATTTTAGCCGGAGTCCACAGATTCCTTCCATGTGTCCTCCTCGAATCAATGGTCCTCGTTCACTTCGTCACTTCGACACTTTGGCAATATCAAACCTTTGTCCTTCTCATTTTCCCAAAGATGAAAATCTATTGATGCGTGTTCTCTTTAATCCAACAGTTATCCTCTGCCCAAGACTTTGACCTTCAACAATCTCAAAATTTTCTCCTTCACATTCTCCCAAAGAAGTTTCACACAGATTTCATGATTTGTTGAAACGTATCCTGCTACATGATCAATGATTGATAATACACCCGAAGTGATCTTCAGATTGGAAAAATCACATCCACTTCAGGTCTTCGATATTCGGGACTTCAGGTCTTTGCGCAAGTACTAGTGTTAAAAATCTTGAAGCAAAACTCCTAGGGTGACGTAACTCTTGCATCACTCGATGACGTGTCACGAGCTAAGTAGTTTCCATGTGTCACTCAGATTTGTGATTTACACATACCTGAAATGTCGAATCAACTTGACACTTGTCATTGTCTGATTGTGACACATGTCCTTGATGGTGTGGTCTACCACATGTACTTGCTGACATGGTCTGCCACATGTCCTTGAGGATTATATTTGTTGACGTAGATCTCCCTAATCTAACAGTCAATGTCCGATCTCCAAATCTGATGGCTGATGAAACTTCGCATTCCAGGGATTTCAAATCTCAAACTTTCAGGAGCGTAAACTCCTCACATTTTTAGACCCACACTAATAGTTGTTCATCGATCACATTCTCAGATCATTCGATGGCTCGATATTTCAGCGTGCTCCTCCTTTCTAGACACCGATTCGACGACCACTGTCGTTCTTCCTCCTGAGCTTTCTGATCTCTCTGAATTAGAATTTTTTCTAAATGTTCAAAGGTCTCAACCTTTGCTCCTCCTAAGAGTCCTTTTCTTGGACCTCGACTGCACTTTTGGAGAGTGATAAGTGTTATCTCTTCTGAGCTTTGATCTCTGCATACTGTTCACTCTTCCTCTTGAACTTATGCTTTCCTTGTTTTCCATCATTGTTTCTTTCCTTGCCTGTAAACATACCATCATCGTTGATGTTCTTTCCATCAATGACAATAACATTTTTCCTGTAAACATGCCAACACAATGGTCCTCATCATGCCATTCCTTCTTGCAATGCTTGCAAGAGGGCTTCTCTTCCTTTCTTTCCACTGAATTTTCCTTCTTGTCATTCCACTTCATTTTTTCCTCTTTCCTTGAAGCCGATTCCCCTGATACACCAACCCATGCTTTCCTTGCTTCAATGTATGTCGCTTGAACATAAACCTCATAAAGATTAGTAGGTCCAAAAATAAATACAGTATTTCGAATATGTGTAGGTAAACCTCATATATACTTCATAAGAGTTTCTTGTGTATGTAAAGGAATATCTAACATCAATGCCATTTTACGAAATCCATCTGTGTATTCTTACACATTTTATCCTTTTCTTTGTTTGAGACTTTTCCATTCAAATAAAGCTTTCTCTTTATAACCCAAACAATAAAATTTCTTTCTAAGTGCAGAAATAAGACTTTGCCATGATAAAAATACATTGCCCACTTGTTGAGTGCCATTTTGCAACTTGCTTTGCTTACCAGATGAGTGTTGTGTCTGCAAGTCTAAGTGATCCCAATTTGATTTGAGTGGCCTCATCTTTGATTTGTTGCACACTGAAATAAACCTCCATTTTTCTAACCCAATTATCAAGTCTCTCTACATTGACCTCACCATCATACATAGATAATTCAAATTTCACATAAAGTTTTAGGAAAGTCATTTCTTGTTTATGTTTATGGACATGTTTCTTTGCAGTGGATTTAGAACTTGAACTTGAAGAAGAAGGAGAAGAAGGAGGTGAATATGGAGGTGAAGGAGGAATTTGAGGAGGATCCTCTCCTTATTCACTTTTTCCCTTTGAATATTCACCCATATTCATTCTCTTCCATTCCAAGTAACCCTCATACAAAATCCTCAAGTAATCCTCATGGCGAAGAAAATTTTTCGAAACTCTTTCTCATCCTCACAAAGTCCCTCTTCCAATGCCATATTCTCACTTTGAGAATTTATCTTTCTCAATTCAATCAATGGATTCTCTTCAACAAGCTCATCTTCATCATGATGTAGCTTTTCCCTAGTAATCATGCAAATTCAAAATCCCAATGTCAACTAGCTCTGATACCACTTGATCTGAAAAGATCTTTTAAACGACAATGGTTGAGTTATTATGCATGAGTTAAAATATCAATTAGGAAACTGAATAAAAAGGAATATTTAATGAAGAAACATATCAGCCATATAAAAATGTACAGATCTTTAAATAAACAAGAATAACAACAAACCATATAATACCAAAGTGATAACAAAGTTCGACAATCTCGCCTATGTTTCTAGGCCTTTGTCTCAGTGGGCGAGGCTTTCTTATTTATGTTAAAAGATTTAAAAGTACATCACAATAGTTCCAAAAAGGTTACAAAATGATCTATTCTTGTTCTACCAAATATCAATAACCAAACAAAACCGACAATACTGAAATCAGATGACCGAAGCTCCCAGAAATGGCCCGCAAAGGTGCTCTCCTCAACAACTTCCCTACATAAAAGTGAATATGGCTTGGAAAATATTTATCATAAACCTATTCTAAACCTCTTCCATGGCTCCAAGAACCTATGGTTTTTATAGGCCTGAAGTTGGTAACAATCTCCCAACTTCCCCCCAAGATCTGGCCTCAAAAAGGGCCTAATATCCCCCAATATTGGCCAAAAATCTCTAAAATTGTTGAATAATATCACTAAAAATCATATTACATAGTAATAAAAACCCACTATTTGAAAATTATTAGGGCACAACCCTTTTTAGGTGGGCTCTTGGTCACATGGCATGCTCCATGTGGCCAGGCGCTAACAATTATGCATTGGCCCCCCTAGATCTCCTAGCTCCTGGTTATATGCAGTGGCCCACATGGCCTTGGGATAGTATCCATGGGCAATACATTATTTAGAGCCCCCAACAAAATATCCCATGGTTAATTCCTTAGTCGGTGTGCTAGCCCGACCGACTAGGGATAACCCCTTATCCTCCATGCACCAATTGTGTTGAAGCCCGAGTCATATGGGAAACGGGTGCTGAAACTGTGTCTATACCAACCATTCACACCAATACATAATGGTAAGGGTCTGGTCATATGTTGTGGTCTTGTGACATATTTGTGTTGAGGGATCGGGCTAGCTCTAGCCATTACTCCATCTATTTGAGACAACACTTAAATTTAAATACAAGTGGTAACATATGTGGTTAAGAACCATAGTAAGGGTGGGTTGGCTAGCTCGACCCTGCCAAGTCATTCGCTCAGTAGGAGGTATCGTGGTCAACTCCGGTGGAGTCAACAATCCTTTTAACTCAGTAATCCAATGATGGGGTACCACGTGGAAGCCCATGACTGGGCCATGTGGCACCATTTAACTCACCCACAAAGGTGACACTTGTTAGGTGCCAATTGGACCATGTCTTCCACCTACCCAGTCAGCAACCAACAGTACCTTCCACATCAACCCCTTTCCACATGTCGAATGAACCTGCCACATAAGTCATACGGACGTGCCACATGTCACCCTTGTAGTGATTACATGTGTCACTCCTTGATTGGTCCACCTATACCTTCCCAGTCAGAAACCTGTCCATGTCACTGTACGGTCAACTTCCACATGTCACATCTAGATGCTTCCACATCAGCATGATGACATCAATGTTGACTTTTTTCTTGTTGATTGTTGACTTTTTTCTTGTTTAGAAAAATGAACAAATCGCAATATATGGATCATACGATGTTTTTTTGAGCCCTTTAAAGTTGTGTTGGGTTCGTATCGATGAGGCCTACACACACATATGTTTTGAAGCCATTCTGAGCACTTTTACTTCCTCGACCCATTTTGGTCCCAAGATCCAATTTTGGATCATGGTTTGGACTTCAACATGTTCCAAGGCCCAACTTATCATATCGTTATATGACATGAGTCTTGATCATACAACTATCTTTTGTAGCTCTGATTGTGCTATGTGTCTAATCTTAGCTACAAAAGAGTCATCTTCTTCTTCGGTGGAGTCTTCTAGACAGTTGATGATTTCACATTTTAGGATCTCAAAAATGTGTGTCCAAGTTTTAACAGTGTCTGTGGCCCATGGAGTAGTGTCCGACAAAATGTTTGCATTCAGGTTCGAATCTTCACCTGCTGCAACATGATTTTTTTCCATTTCCACAGTGCCATAATATCTAAGGAAACAAAGTGAGGTTACCTGTTATAGAGAAAGTCCATGAGTTTTTCAATAGATAAAACTGCTAATTGCGAAAGGTGAAATTGATTTTGAAATTGAAATGATTTTATTTAAACAAGAGCTTATTGATTTTTGTATAGACTCACTAATGAGGAATTTATTACCCTTAATGGAATTGACTACCCAGTGATCCATAATATTCATTTTGAAATCATTACCTTTAATCGATCATAAATGTCATTGATACTTTGACGGTTCACATTCAGGAGCTTTGGATGTGACAGGCTGAAAATCTCCTGAATCCTGAATCCATGGAGTAGTTAATATTTGAATAATCTCTTTTACAACTTAATTAATTACTTTTTAAAATGTTGAATTAGCTTCAAGTGTTTCGGAAGTTCAGACTTCGGAGGTTTTAAAAATAGCACAAGAGAGGTTCCCCGAAATCCGAAACTGTGAAGTAAAAATTACAAATAATATTCCTTAAATCTTAATTAATTGGATTTAACTTTCGTTATTATATGTTTCATTACTTTCTTTTTATTATTTGAAATGTCCAATGCTTCAGCATTTGAAACTACAATGATTTTTGAAATCACTCTTCGTTAAACTCCCAAAGGTTCCTCTTCCAGAGTGACATGGTGGGAATGACGTCATTCTATATGACATGTCAAGAAGAGATAGGTGCCATGTGTCACACGAGAGCGTGTGAATCATACAATGGAAACTTAAAAAATAAATGCCACGTGTTAGCTTATAAAAAGATTTAAAAGACACATGTTTTATGACTCATGTTCGTGAGTTATTTAGGGTTTATCACAGACTGCTACTTTCGAGCTTCAGGGCTTTAGGGTTTTCATTGTTTAGACTTATGGGAAAATCCGAAGCGACCGTTAGGGTTTTATTCTTTTAAAACAGATTGGATGGCTCCAGAACTATGAAGGTTATTAGGATCAAATTAAGGGAACTCATCAGCAATGGATAGTGTATGCGCTTTATTATAAAATTACAACCAACAAATTTTTTTTTAAATAAAAAAGGCCACTTTGTGTAGAATTTTATTCCTAAGAAGGCAAAAACTATAAACTCAAAAATTCAAAATTGTGTGTGTTCCAACATAATGGTTGATGTAAAAAAAATCTTTTTGGTGATATTAATATGATAGAGCTTGCTTTGGTTTGATATATCAAATTTGATGATTTTTTGTCTAATGAAAGTCAGTTTCCCTCTTTCCATCTTGTTTTTCTCTCACTCTGAAATTTATTGTCATTGAATGATTCAAATGATGATTCATAGTTGTATTGCAATGAAGGTTTGATTGTGATGTTGTTATAACTTTTCTCATAGTTTTTAGCTTGGATTTAAGAAGCTCTTGTATCTAAATCTTTTCCTTCCTTTTTCTACTGGAAAATCCTGATGCTAGTGGTATACGTACTTCACTTTTCTCATTAAAGTCTTCCTTCTATCCACATTAATACTTAAAACCCTGATCTAAGTTAGACACAACCTCTTTTGTTGATGCATTTTATCTAGAATTTTATGTGTTTTAACATTGTTGGACCGAGTTTTATCCATTTGACACCAAATTTTAAGACTTACCTCATAAACCTATTGATGGGTATTGAGATTTCACTTTAGCATTCAAAGTGTAACTTTCAGTGCTAACATTATTGGTGTCATTTCCTGGGAACAGATTGAAAACATTTCCCTTGGATTGAACGACAAAGAAATACTAAATTTGAGGATGCATAGTAATCTGTACATTGAAGACTGCAGTTTTCACCTAGCGACTCCACTATTTCAATTGTGGCTCCTAAAGGTAGACACATGAGGTCTACCCCACATCTACCTCTAGCTACACTTGAAGCTAACCCAAATAAGATCATCAATAAAGGAAAAGATTCTCAAGAAGAATTTTTAGCTGTTATTTCAGGTACTAGTGGTTATTTTCATGATTCTACTTTTAAAACACCAATAGTTTCATCTGGTGCTCCTTTTTTACCCTTTGTTGAAACTCCTAGAAATTTAAATCTTGAATATTTCCCTATGGAATATTCCTCTTTTTCTCCCAAGTTGAAAGAAGAAAGTTTTGAAAGTTTTGAAGTTCTTTCCTCACCTAATGTTTTAAGTTGGTTTAGACTAAAGAGCTTAGAGGATTTTCCTACCCTAGGTTCTCCTTATCCTCCCTCTCTTAAACTTGTTGTGACCAAAGAAGAATAAACCTTAGTTCCCTTGGAATTTCCACCATCCTCTCCTTGTTAAAACTGAAACTTCCCCATCCTATATTCCTGCTTATCCCAAGATACACATCATCCATACTGCAACTGTACCTATCAATACCTAGTCTCCCCTTATTATCCTAGGATTTATAATCCTCCTCTTCATAATCCAATGGTAGGTGAAAACCTTCCTAGAAATAGGATGGATTCCATAGTGGCTTCTAGGTATGCCCCTCTTTTGTTGCCTCAGCCTATGAATGATCTCCTAGTTGGAGACTATTTTAAGTACATGCCCAAGTTTACAAGGGAAGAAGACATAACTGCAGAGGAGCACCTTGCAGCCTTTTATAGCTATGTTGACAATATTAATATTGAAAATGAGGATGTTTGGATGAGAGTTTTTGTACAAAGACTTGATGGTGAGGCTAGGAAATGGTTTATGGGTTTAACTCCCGGATCTATTATTGGAATTAAATCTCTAGATGATTCCTTTCTGAGGCATTGGGGAGATAAGAAATATTTCTTATATTATATTACAGAGTTTGGGTCACTTACGAGAAAAGAAGGGGAATTTGATTCATATTTTTCAAAAATATTTAATAAAATGTACAAGAAAATTCCAATAGAGATTAAACCTACTGAAACCTCTACCAAGATAACCTATGTCAATTCATTTGACCCTGAATTCTACCTTCTGTTGAGAGAAAGGGGATCTAACTCATTAGCTTATATGCAAGATGCAACCTTGTAGGTAGAATTAAATATATTGGAAGCTGATAAGATCAGAGGAAAATCTAATAAAGATAGGAGAAAAAATAGAGTTGAAGCTTCAACCTTTGATTCTTCTGGTGTTAAACCTCAAGTAGATGATTTGACAAAACTGGTTAAATCACTTTCTCCTTAAATGGAAAAAATAAATCTTGAGGGAAGAAAAAATAATAGAAATACACAAGATACTAGCAACAGAGGGAATTTCAGGAGACAAAATAATTCCCCACAGATCCTTCAAAGAGATCAAAGAAATAGGGATGACCAAAAAGTGCAAACCCCTCTTCAAAATAGCATGGTTGATGATGAAGTAGGAGAGGATGAAGAAATAGATCCATAAATTCATTTTTTGGGTGATACCTCCCCATCCCCTAATCTAACTCGGTCTGCATATGAGGAGTCTCTTATGGACAATCAGTTAAATGAATTGAGTAAAGGAGATAAAACTAATGAAAAACAAAATAAATACAACTTGAGGTCAAAAAAGAAGGATCGAAAGTCTAGTACATCAAATCAGCCCAAGAAAATAGAAAATTATGCTAAAGTTGTGGCTTCTAGCAGCAAAGAAAAAGAGGAACAAAACCATCAAATAGTGATTAAGTCCCATGTTCCAGAAATTAAGGAGATTCTGAAATATCCCTCTTCTTTCAGTTTTGAGAATGAAATTCAAAAGATAAAAATTCCAGTGCCATTTTTAGAACTGAATAAAAATGAAGAGCTTAAAAGGTATCTTTCCAAGATGCTGCAACCTTAATCTTCCTCCAATTCCACAAACTTAGTGAACCTACAAGATGAAAAACCAATAGTCATATTGGGACCTTTGGTAGAAGATAGGGATGAATCTTCTCCTCCTTTTTACACATCACTGAATATTCATGATAAAGTTTTCCACAACTTCTTGATGGAATTAGGTGCATCTCTTAACCTTATGCCTAAAACTATCATGGATGAGATAGGTCTAGAAATTACTAAAACCTATCATGACCTATACTCATTTGACTCCAGAAAAGTGAAATTCCTTGGAGTGATCAAAGCCCTGATTGTTACCTTGTTTCAATTGCCCATGAAGAGTGTGTTCATGGATATTGTAGTGGTTGATGTCTCCCCTAAGTTTGGGATTCTGTTTTCAAGATCTTGGATTAAGAGACTAGGGGGAAATTTGTAGATGGACCTTTTATATGCCACTATTCTTGTTTTTGGAGGAGAGCACATAAAGATTTACAGGGAAGGACAACTATCTTACATCATCAGTGTTGAATCTAATCCTACAAACCATCCAATTTATGTAGTTTATATTGATCTAAGATCCAATATCCTACAACTCAATGATTCTCCTCAATCACCCATTGAAATCAGAAAACAACCTTTTGAAATGTGTGAGACACCTCCTCAAAATACCCCAGTTTGGAAGATTTTTTTTTATGGGGCCTCTTTTAAAGAAAGTGTTGGTGCTAGAGTGGTTTTTATTTCCCTAGCTCAAGAAATCATATCCTTGTCTTATAATCTAAACTTTGAAACCACAAATAATGTTGCAAAGTATGAGGCTCTTGTCTTAGGTTTGAGGGTTGCTAAAGATATCAAGATTGAGGAGTAAGAAGTTTTTGGATATATTGAACTAATTGTGAATCAGGTTAAAAATATGTATCAAGCAAAACATCTCAGATTAAGGACTTACAGAAATGAAGTTTGGGATCTTATTGAAATTTTTTTATTATCTTTTAACATATCTTTTGTTCCAAAGGAAGAGAATGCTATGACAGATTCTTTGGTTGTTTTTGCAAGTAACTATAAGATCCCTTTGGCCCCCAAGCTCAAGTATGATTTGGAAGTAAAGTATAGACCCTCTAAACCTGAAAATGTCAAACAATGGAAGCTCTTTGAGGATGATCTTGAGATTAAGAGATTCCTGGAAATAATGGAAGAGTTTTCTGCTCTTCACATTGATCAAGATCAAGATGATATAAAAATCCCTCATGTTGATGTTTTCCTGAATAAAATTGCAGACCACAAGATTGTCTAACTTCCCAGTAACCATATTCCTAAAGGATTGATCCCTTTGGAGAGATTATTTGACAGAAATGATGTTTCTGTGAAGGTTAAAGGTTCAAATGAAGAATCTGATGTGACAAAATGTAACTTAGGTATAGAGGAAAATCCCAAGTATGTCAAGTTGTCTAGAAGATTATCAAAGGAGAAAAGGGTTGAGTATGTGAAGTTATTAAAGAAGTTTGCTGATGTATTTTCTTGGAAATATGAAGATATACAAAATTATGATACAAGCATCATTGAACACAAAATTCCTTTGAAAGATGAGACCAAGCCATATAGGAAGAAACTAAGACAGATAAATCCCATGCTGCTGCCTATTATGGAAAAGGAAATCAAGAAGTTTCTTGATGCTACGATCATCATACCTTTAAGGTATTCTGAGTGGGTAGACAACCTAGGCCCTGTGAGGAAAAAGAATGGTGAAATCATAGTTTGTGTTGATTTCATGAATTTAAACAAAAGTTCCAAGAAAGATAATTATCCGTTTCCTAAGATGGAACATATTTTGTAGAGGGTGACTGGTTCAGCAAGGATGTCTACGATTGATGGCTTCTTAGGCTACAATCATATCTCTATCCTACCTGAAGATAGAGATAAAACAACTTTCACTACTCCTTGGGGAACATTTGTATATGCTAAAATTCCCTTTGGTCTAATGAATGCAGGAGAAACCTTCCAGCAAGCAATGGATATTACCTTCATTGGGGAGAAGGAAAAAAATTGTGGTCATCTATCTGGATGACATTATAGTGTTCTCAAGATATGATAAGGAACATTATCATCATTTGAAGAAGGCTTTCCTAAAATTTAGAATGTTTGGTTTTTCTCTCAATCCCAAGAAGTCTTTGTTTGATATGAAAGAAGGCAAGTTGTTTGGACACAATGTCTCAGCAGAAGGGGTAAGGATTTATCCAAGTAGAGTAGAGGTCATCAAGAATCTGTCTCTTCCTAGGTCCAAGAAGGAGATCCATTCTTTCTTGGGTAAAATAATTTTTTTGAGAAGATTCATATCTAACTTTGTTGAATTGGTTAATTTTATCACATCTATGCTTAGAAAGGGAAATGAGGTGAAATGGATTGTTGAATCTCATAATTATTTTGATCAAATCAAACAGTCATTGACTAAGGAACTTGTTCTCATCAACTCTGATTATTCAAAGGAATTTCTGATATTTTCTTTTTCCTCACATGACACATTGGCTGATGTTCTTATTCATAAAAACACAAATGGGATGGAGCATCCCATTTCCTCTTTTAGAAGGTCATTAAGGGATGCAAAGGTGAGGTATCATATTATGGAAAAGTAGGATTATGATTTGGTTAAATCCCTTAAATCCTTCAGGGTATATATTCTTCATTCCAGGATTATTGCCTATGTCCCATCATCTTTTGTGAAGGAAATACTAATCCAACCTGACATAGATGGAAAGAGAAGCAAGTGGATTGCCAAAATTATGGAATTTGACCTTGAAATGAAGACTACTAAATTGGTGAAAGGGAAAGGTTTAGCTAGATTGTTGGATGAATAAAATTTAAAAGCACTGGGGGTTAATTTCATGAACCTAAACTCTAAAAATTAGAAAATTAATATCTCTGTTAAAATCTCACATATCAGTCCCAACTTGGAAGAATGCACTTGGTACAAAGTGTTATTTATTTCTTGCAAAAGTTGTAGCCTCCTGATGGTTTGGGGAAGAACAAGGTGAGAGATTTGAAACTAAAAGCAATCAAATATTGTCTCATTGATCACATACTATATTGGAAAGATCCTCTAGGGGTTCTCTTAAGATGTTTATATCCAAAGGAGGCTCAAAATTCCATGACTTATTTTTATGACAGCTTGTGTGGGGGTTATCATTTTTGGAGGACCACATCATATAAGATCCTTAGAGCTGGGTATTTTTGGCTTGGCCTTTTCACTGATGTTTGTGCAAAGATTAGGGCCTGTGATAAATGTCATAAGTTTTCAGGAAAGAAACAACTGAAACCTTTTCCTTTGAATCATGTGGTGGTTTATGTTCCTTTCCAGTAGTGGGGACTTGACTTCATTAGGGAAATTCATCCAGCTTCATGTGATCAACATTGGTGGATTTTGACTGCAACTGACCATTTCACCAAGTGGATAGAAGACATTCCTACAATGAGTGCCTCACACAAGGTAATTATTGGATTTATTGAAGATATTATGTCAAGGTTTGGTTGTCCAAGAAAGATTGTTACTGATAATGATGCATCCTTCAAAGCTGAACCATTTGTGAAGTTTTGTGAGAAGTATGGGATTCAACTAGTTCATTCTACCCCTTATTACCCCCAAGGAAATGGTTTAGCAGAATGTTCTAATAAGAGCCTTGCAAATATAATTAACAAGTTACTGGAGGACAATAAGAAAGCATGGGACTCAAAGATGAAATTTTCCCTTTGGGATAATAGAGTCACTATAAAGAGATCACTTGGTATTTCCCCCTTTCAGCATGTTTATGGGATTGAAGCTATTTTTCCTACTCAAATTGCCTTGCCTGTAGAAAATTTCCTTCAGGATCAACAAGGTGAACCAGATGATATTGTCAGAAGGATGCATCAACTAGTAGAAGTACAACAAAATAGGGAGCAACTACTTGATAAAGCACAAAGCCATCAACAAAAGATCAAGCAAGATTTTTGTTCGACAACACATGTATTCCAATAGAGGAAGAACACCTTCAGTAACCACTCACACAACCAGATAAAATATCAACACATCAATGTTTTGACGTGGTAAAACCTCTACGGGGAAACATCCACGACCCCATCCAAAGGGACCACTTAGAGCAGTTTATTAATGCAAAAGAAAAATATTACAGAGAGATTTTACAAGAGAGTTTCTCACAATCAATCATCGGAAAATGACCCTCCATGCTCTTTAAATAGATATCATGGACCAATTGGGTGTTAAGCCATAGATCAATGTCTATTAAGATTGAGGATAATATGAACCATCAGATCACTCTATGTCAGGAACATATCATGATCACCATCAGATTTCCTAACTACAAATGCATACTAGTGCATACTAAAGAAACACACTTTTACCTACCAACACATTAGACCAAGTAGATCTTAACTAACTCCTAAGTGTCTAAATATCCTAACATCCCCCCTTAAGAACAACTTGGGATAGGATTGAAGGATTTACAATAGGGACACAATAGGAGAAGGAAGGAGGGATTAGAGCCTATCCCCCCTTAATGAAAAATTCATGAACACCTAACATAGATCAAAATTTGGAAAACTTTGCTTCTATAAGAGACCTTGTGAAAATGTCTGAAACTTGATCTTCTGTAAGGCAAAAGAGAATTTCAATAATTTGATCAAGAATGAGACTTCTGATGAAGTGCATGTGTAGCTCTAGGTGTTTGTTGTGATGATGTTGAACTGGGTCTTTGGCGAGCTTGATGGTACTCTTATTTTCACACCAAAGGATGGTCAGATGTTGTTGCTGGAATCCAAAATCTGAAAGGATCTGTCGAAGCCATAAGGCTTCCTGACTTGCATTTATTGTTGATCGGTACTCTGCTTGTGCTAAAGAAAGTGCAATATCATGTTGTTTCTTACAGGCCCAAGTGACAGGCCCTGAAATAAGGATGAAAACATAACCTATAGTAGAATTCTGATCATCAGGGTCGTCAGCCCAATTTGAATCAGTGAAACCAACCAATAAAGGAGTCCCCTTTGAACTGTAATGTACCTCGAACTGAACTGTACCAAGGACATAGAGAAGTATCCTTTTAGCTTCTTTCCAATGGCTTTCATGGGGTGTTTTCATATACTGAGAAACAAGACCAACAACAAAGTAAATATTAGGATGGGTATGAGTCAAGTATAAAATGATACCAACTAACTAACGATACAGGGTGGCAACAACTTCAGGAGAAGTATAGGTGGCAGTAAGATTGACTCCAGACTGGAAGGGAGAAGGGGATGACATACAATCATCCATGTGAAAGAGACGAATAAGGTCACAAGCATACCTAGATAGGGAAAGAAATATTCCTTCATTGGTTTGCAAAACTTTGGGGCCAAGGAAATAGTGCAAAAAACTTAAGTCTGCCATTTAAAATTTCTTCTTAAGGTTGGTTTTCACATGGTTTAAAAGTTTTGAGTCACTACCAGTAAATATAAGGTCATCAACATAAAGGAAAAGGATTATGATATGGCTTCCCACTTTCTTGGTTTAGACATTAGGATCAAAATGACATCTAGAGAATCTAGTGTCAATAAGAAAGTTGTCCATTTTGGCATACCAAGGTCGAGGAGCTTGCTTAAGACCATAAAGATATTTCTTAAGGTGACAAATAAGGCTAGAGTCATTCTAGACATAGCCAGGAGTTTTTTCCATGTATATTTATTCTTGCAAATCTCCGTGCAAGAAGGCGGATTTAACATCCATCTGTTGGACCTCCCATTTATGTGAGGTAGCAAGGGCAAGAACAAGGTGGATGGAATTCATTTTGGCTACAAGGGAAAAGGTTTCATTATAGTCAATTCCTTCAACTTGGGAAAATCCTTTGGAAAATAATTGAGCCTTGTGTCTTTCAAAAATTCCATCTGATGCATACTTAGTTCTATAGACCCATTTACATATGACAAGTTTTCTTCCATTTGGAAGATGTATAAGATCCCAAGTATTGTTTTCCATTAAAAAACGATACTCTTCATTCATTGTTGTATCCCAATCTGGATGACCTGAAGCTTCTGCAAATGTCTCTGGATCATGAGTCTATGAAACTTGAGCCAAAAGAGAAGAGGCTTGCTAGAAATGTGAACGTGTTCGATGCTTATTTGAAGGATCATCGATAATACCACCAGCTACTTCTCGTGTTGAACAGACCCATCTAGGAAGCGGTGGAACTGGTGCTAGTTCAGGTTCAAAGGAATCATCTGGAGGAAGGTGAGTAGGAGGAGGTGGATTTTCATCCTCACTATCATCATCTGAAGAAGAAACTAGAATAGGAACAGAATAAGGCATAAACGTCGAAGATGGATTGCAGGTCGAAGAAGGAACAATTGTCGAATTAGGATCATAGGCCAAGAAATTTTCATCAAATTTAACATCTCTTCTAATAATAATTTCATTACAATGTGGTTGAAAATAAGTCTATAACCTTTGACATCCTCAAAATAACCAACAAATATACACTTATCACTTTTAGGTTGCAATGATTTCCTTTTCTCATCAGGAATGTGAGCCCATACTATACTTCCAAATACACGGAAGTGACTTACATCTGGTTTAATTTTAGTCTAAGATTCTTCTAGTGTTATATTTTTAGACCCTTTGTGGGAGTTTGATTTACTATGTAATTTTCACAGTTGATTGCTTTTGCCCAATACTTTAGACTTAATCCCTTATATTGGATCATACAATTATCCATTTATTTTAATGTGTGATTCTTTCTCTCAACGACACCATTTTGTTGTGGTGTATATGGAACAATGTGTTTCATTTGGATGCCCTGTGTAGTGCAGTAACTTGTAAAATGATTGTTCACATACTCACCTCCATTATCTGTTCTTAACCTTTGAATTTGATGTCCAGATTGATTTTCTACAAGGGCCTTGTAGGCCAATAACTTGTCAAAAAAATTTCTCTTAAGTTTTAATAAGTAAACCCAAGTACGTCTAGAAAATTCATCAATGAAAGTTAATAAATACTTGCACCCAGAAAAAGAAGGAGTATAAAGTGTACCACACAAATCACTGTGAACAAGCTACAAAGGAACCAAGGTGTGTCAAGAGGTAATTTTGTCAAAAATATCCCGATAATGTTTTCCAAGAATATAACCAACACAAACACCATTTGTGCATGAAATAGAAGGAAGACTAGTCACCATATATTGATTACATAGTTGTTGGAATGAGTGATAGTTTAGATGACCAAACCGCTCATGTCAAAGCTTGATCAAGTCATCTCTATGAGCAACCAAAAATGATGAAAAAGATGATGACCCAAAGTTGTCAAACTTGTACAACCTGGTAATATCATCAACAAGTCTAGTTGCAAGAACATGCTTAGGATCTTTTAGATCCTTGATTACAACTTGGTGAGGTGAAAACTCTACGGTTTTACCTTCACCTAAATGAGTGATTTGATATACTGATAGAAGGTTACAAGAAAGAATTGGAACACATAATACATCATTGAAATGACCATTTTCTACTTGAACTGTTCTATGTCCTACAACACTAAGAGATCTATCATCACCAATAAATATTGTATTGGTGTTACATTCATTTAGAGCAGAAAATGTGTCTTTATCCTTATCCATATGATAAGATACTCTAGAATCAATAAGTCACTCATCAGAAGAATAAGTAGTAGAATCAATAATGATGTTGTTCTTCTTCATCGTTGCTTCTAAAGATGCCATCTTCTTGAAACATTTGGACTCATCATGACCATCTCCATCACAAAAGTTGCAATGTCTGTTAGTCTTCTTATTTTTATATTTTGCTCCTTTATCACCATTAGGAGTTGAAGTTGTCTAAGTGGGTTTCGGACCCTTATGTTTCTTTTTTTTGTAGTGAGGATGTTTCTTCTTGGGATACTTGGGTTTATCTTTCTGCTGGGAAACTAAGGCTTTGTTGGAGGTACATGCAGTGTTGATCACTCCAAGTTGTACAAGATTATCTTCCTATCTAATCAAGACAACACAAAAGGACTCAAGAGTGGGTTTTTGATAAGCTTTCACTAGAGCCTCTCTCATGGCATAAAAGGTAGATACAAACACATAATATGCACTAACTAGCTTAGAAAGAATAATATAGATGCAATGCTCTTCCTCTATTTTTATCTCACATTCTTCACACAAAATTATGAGTGTTTTAAACTTAGATAGATAGTCTCTAAGGCAAGAAATATCACTTGCACTTAATGTCAGTACTTGATTTTCTAACTGTTGTGCTCAAATAATATTGAGTTTACCAAACATAGATTCAATATTTTCCCAAGCCTCATCGGGGTCATCAATTTCCTTAAGGTGGAACCTTAAATCAATAGACATGGACATTCTGATTAGTCCACGTGCTTCGTCACTCCTATTAGCCCATTTGAATTTCTTATCAACATTAGTGGGTTATTTTTCCTTTCCGAAGGTAATCTGTCACAAACCTTTACTTCTTAATAAATACTCCATATGATATTTCCATTGGAAGTAGTTGGTGCTAGTAAGAAAAATATTACTAGAAGAATCCATATTAAATATGTAGATAATATGGATTTAAAAACTGAAACTGATGATTTGGATGGAAAGATCACAAAAAATTATGTGATTTAAAAAAAAAAAAACAACACTAAAAATAGACTTCGGATGTGAAAGTTATGCCTTTTTTAAAAAGGGCATAAATGATAATGAAAGGATCACGTGGTGGTGTAAGTTGTTTTATGAAGTGACCCACTTTTATAAAAAGAAGTAGGGATCACTTTTACAATGAAGTTACATTATAAAAGAAAAGTTGCATGCAAAATAAATAACTCTAAAATAAAATATTAAAGCTACTTATAATGATTCACTTTTTACTTGAAGTGAAATACACTTTACAATTTGAGCATGAACTTTTTCAAAAAAAGTAACAAAAAGAGAGACTTGAACTCAAGACCTCTTACTTAATAAGACAAATTTTAGCCAAATGGTCAAGCAAAACATATTGTATTATTTAGCAAGAGGATTGGGGTTGTTGTTTCTTTTGTTGTTGTTGTTGACAACCTTGGAGAGCGTGCTAAGAAAAAACTCTTTTGACACAAGAAAAACATTTTGTTTTTTGATAACAACAAGGGTTAGATCTCGATTAGCTTACTTTTTCCTATCTGTTTCTAATTTTCTGAGATTGCACAAGGTGCGAGGAAAAGAGTATACACAAATCTAAAAGAGTAGCAACCTAGAAACAAATAATATAAAACCAAAATAATACTCTGCAAAAATTTTAAAAATGTGTATTCATGCTTTATACCTCTAGATCTGACTGAAATGGCAGTATCTTGGGAAAACATAAACCTTTTTGAGTGAAACAAAAAGTGTTCCTAACTGAAACGAGCGCTATGGATGAAATGGAACATACATATCATCCCATAAATGTATGGAAATGACATAAAATGGAGATGAGGCAACTCGGCTTCACGATCTCGATCTACAACAGGAGTGGGTCTTCAAACGGGCTTTGATACCATGTTTGAAAACACAATTATTCCAACAAAGGATGAACACCTTCAGTAACCACTCACAAAAATAGATCAAATATCAACAAACTGATGTTTTAATGTGGTAAAACCCCTACAGGGAAACATCCACGACCCCAGCCAACGTGACCACTTGATGCAGTTTATTAATGCAAAAGAAAAATATTATAGAGAGATTTTACAAGAGAGTTTCTCACAATCGATCATCAGCAAATGACCCTCCATGCTCTTTAAATAGAGATCATGGATCAATAGGGTGCTAATCCATGGACCAATGGCCATTAATATTGAGGAGAATATGAAACGTCAAATCACTCTATGTCAGGAACATATCGTGACCGTCAGATTTCCTAACTGTTATCACATGTTTCTAGTGGAGGGAGGTTTTGGCCTTGGTTTTGTCCTCTAGGTGACATAAGGTGAAGAAAGTGGCTAAAAACCCACTAAATGGTGCTTATCCTAAGTTCGTCAGGGTCGATGTGACCATTTGGCGTGCTGAGCTAAAAGGTGTGTAGATCTAGGCGGCTGAGATTTGAGTGCTCTAGATCGATGGTTATCGATCATATCAGGGCCCTGACATGCGCAGTCGATAAAATTTGTAAGGCAGGACAGGGACAAAACCATGATTTTATGAAGCTGCTACGTGTCAGTCAGAGACATATATCAGGCCCAAAAGCGGGGAATAATCAAACCTCTTTTCGCATCTCCGATATCCACATGTTCATATAGTGCCCTACCCTGGGTCGACACGTGGCCACTCCCCTATCACTTACGCTCCCTCACACCTGCCCTCCATTCACCATCCTACCAACACCTGTCTTCAGTCTCCTCTTCCCATCCATAGTTGTCCAGCTGGCCATCCCCATCCAATTTTCCATGCTGAGCATGTTAATTTCTTTGTCAACAACCACGTCTGCTGTCAGACCTACCCACAAGAATCCAACTTAGATCTAGATGGCAGATTGCTAAGGTTTCCACATCCTAGTACATGTGTAGAGTTGACTCAGGACTTCTCAATCCCGATGAAGAAGTTATTAAGGTTGGTTGGTGTTGGTTGAACATTATTTCTACCATAAATGGAAAACCCAAGGAAGGACTGTCAGTTAGTCGGCTCATATGTAGGTCCGTTCTGAAGCGCGATTGCATCTGAATGAGGTTCACGTCTGACTAGAGACTGCATGCACAGTCTATCAAAGAGCATGCAGACATAATCCCTTCAATGTAGCCACCCAAGCATGCTTCTGGGTTTTTAGTTCTGAGTATATAGGAGTCTTCCTCATATTTTGTTAAGGTCAATGTTGAGTTGAGCTCCTGTATTTTAAAGTTTTAATGAAGACTCTGGTTCTCTGGTTATGAGTGGCCTCTCGAGAATTCTTGTTTAATGAAAGTCAGTTTTCCTATCATCTTTTTTTCTTCTAATATTGAATACTCGGGCATGGGTGATCCAGTTGAGTAGTTGTGACTATATTGTAATGTATGTTTGATTGCAATATTGTTATGGCATTTTCAGTTTCCTGAAGTTTTGGGTTCAAGAAGATATTGTAGTCAGAGATTTTCCTCCTTAGGTTGTTGGAAGACCCAATGTCCATGACAGACCCCTAATTTTCCTCACTCATTCTTTCCCCTACTCACCACTATACTACAACTTACTGACTGAAGTTAGATCAAGACCTCATCTGCCTATGCATGCCAGCCTAGTTTTTCTGAGTTAAAGTGCTATAATCCCAAGACTGAGTCCATTAGACCACCCTTAAATTTATTTATTTTGACATAAAACTTATGGGTACTGACCTTACCTCTGTCGCAATCTAGAGATGACTTCTAGTGCTAACATTTATGGCACTGTTTTCGGGGAGGAATTGAATATTTTCCCAGGGATTGAATGACGAAGATTACTAGTTTTGAAGGTGCATCGAGACTTAGTACATCAAAGATTGCAACTGTGCACCTAGTGACTCCACTGTGGCGACTCCATTGAGACAACTCCATTGTTTCAACTATGGATTCCAGGGGCATACACACGAGGTCTACTCCGTCGCTACCTTTAGTGACACCTGAAGCTGATCCAGAGAAAATTATCAGAAGACAAAGGACCCTTTAGGAGGGCATTTCTACTGTTGAACCAGATTATTCTGGCAATTTTCATTATTCTCTTATAGCAACTCCATTAGTTGTTTCTCACTTTCCTATTACACCATCTGTTGGAGCTTCTAAAAGTTTAAAGTTTGGGAGTGTTCCTACTGATTTCCCCTCTCTCAGTTTCACTACTCCTCCTCCTGTTAAATCTGTTGGTTTTGCAAAGGAGGAAGCCTCTGTTCCCTCGAGCCCTGAGGCCTTTTCTCCAGGTCCTCAGTTGTCTCCCTTTGTTCCCAGAAGCACACCCCCAATCTCCCCTGTTCGAACTCCATCCCCTCCTAGTTCTCCTCCTGTTCACACTCCAATGGCAGGAGCTAATCACCCCATAAATAGAATGGACACTATAGTAGCTACCAGATACGCCCCTCTCATTTTGCCTCAGCCTCTTAATTCCCTCCTAGCTGGTGGCTACCTTAAGTAGATACCTACGTTCACGGGGGAGGGAGATATCGTTGCAGAGGAGAACCTTGCATCTTTCTATAGTTATAATGATAACTATGTCATAGTACATGAATATGTGTAGATGAATATTTTTGTCCACAGTCTTGATGGAGAAGCCAAAAAGTGGTTCAGGGCCATGACCCCTGGATCCATTGATGGGATTGAGGCTTTAGATGATATCTTCTTGAGACAATGGGGGGATAAAAATGACTTCATGTATTATATCACATAGTTTGGGTCCCTAAAGAGAAAAGAGGGAGAGTTTGTCTCTGACTTCTCCAAAAGATTCAACAAAATGTACAATAATATCCCTGTTGAGATAAATCCTATCAAGGCCTCTACCAAAATTACCTATGTTAGTTCTTTTGATCCCGACTTCTGCCTCCTGTTAAGAGAGAGAAGAGCTACCTCTTTGGCTCATATGCAACATGTATCCCTGGAAGTAGAGTCTAGCATATTGACAGTGGAATGACTATGGAATAAGGCTGATAGAGATAGAGGAAGAGGAAGATATGAATCCTCAACCTCTAGTTCTTCTGCCCCCCCTCAAATGGATGAAGTAACTGAGTTACTAAAATCATTTTCAGCTAGAATGGAAAGGTTGGAGCTAGAGGGGAAGAATACATACATAAATCCTCAAAATGTTGATAATATAGGAAAATTCATGAGGCCAAATAACAATGCTCCTCACATTATGCAAAGAGAACCTCAGAACAGAGATAAGGACAATCAAAAATTCCAAACCCCTCTTCAAAATATCCTTGTTATAGATGAGGTTGGAGAGGAAGAAGACCTCGATCCAAAAATTCATTGTCTTGAAGATACATCCTCTTCTCCTCACTTAACTCAATCAACATACGAGGAGTCTCTCATCGACAACCAATTAAATGAGTTGAGTAAGGGGGATAAGTCTAGGGACAACCCAAATAGATACAACCTCAGGTCCAAAAAGTAAGGAGGAAAGCCTGATGTTCCTGAGAAACCTACTAGAGCATAAAATCCTTCCAATGATGTAGCAAGCAACAACAAGGAGAAGAAAACACAAAACCTCCCACCAGTAGTCAAAGGTCCCATCCAATAGGTAAGATAAATTCTCAAGCCCCCCTCCTATTTTAACTTTGAGCATGAAATTTAGAAGATTAGGATTCTTGTCCCCATTTCAAAGTTGGTCAAGCATGAGGACTTTAGGAGATCTCTTTCGAAGTTGTTGTTGCCTGAACCCTCGATTCATCCCACAGACTCAATCAATTTTCAATACGAAAAACCAACAATCATCTTAGGTCCCATGGTAGAAGATAGAGATTATTCATCCTCTCCCTTCTACACATCACTGAACATACATGATAAGGTGTTTCATAATTTTCTAATGGATTTAGGAGCCTCTCATAATCTCATGCCCAAAATTGTCATGGAAGAACTAGGACCGGAAGTCACCAAAGCATACATTGATTTGTATTCTTTTAATTCAAGGAGGGTGCAATGTATTGGGGTCATCAAAGATCTGGTTGTGACCTTGTTTCAGCTGCCCATGAAAAGTGTGGTCATGGATATTGTAGTGGCTTATGTTCCCCCAAATTTTGGCATGTTATTGTCAAGATATTGGATAAAAAGGCTTGGGGGAACATTGTAGATGGACCTCACATATGCTATTATTCACGTGTTTGGGGGGATCATAGAAGACTATACAAAGAAGCTCAGTTGGCCTACATTATCAGTGATGAGGCAGACCCCACCAATCATTCTATATTTTTCCTTGATACTGATTTGGGATCCATCTTATTGCAGCTCACTGATGTCCGTGAACCTCCTCTTGAAATAAAAAAGAAGTCCCTTAATCTATGTGAAGATTCTCCTCTGATTACCTCTTTTTGGAAAATGTTCTTTGATGGAGCCTCTTCTAGAAAAGGTGTTGGTGCTGGACTGGTCCTTTTTTCACCTATTTAAGAAATTGAATCTCTATCCTACAAGTTAGAATTTGAAGCTACCAATAATGTGGCAGAATATGAAGCTCTTGTCTTGGGTTTGAGGGCTGCAAAAGATATGGGGATTGAAGAGATAGAAGTGTTTGGAGATGCTGAGTTGATTTTCCAGCAGATCAAAAATATTTATTAGTCCAAACACCCTCGACTTAGAAGTTACATAAATGAAGTATGGGACCTCATTGATAGTTTTTTCTTGGCTTTCAACATTTCAATTATTCCAAGAGAAGAAAATGTCATGGATGACTCTTTGGCTATTTCAGCAAACAATTTCAAAGTTCCTCTGCCACCCAAGCTCAAGTATAATTTAGAAGTAAAATATAGGCCCTCTATACCTGACAATGTCAAGCATTAGAAGGTGTTTGAGGATGATCTTGAAATCAAAAGATTCCTAGAAGTTGTGGATGAGTTTTATGCATTACACATCGATCAAGATCTTGGTTCTAACATTGATCCTCATGCTGATGTTTTTCTAAACAAGATTTTTTATCATCGTATTGTTCAGATGCATAGAAATCACATCCCAAAGGGACTGGTCCCTCTGGAAAGGTTATTTGACAGAAATGATGCGGCATTAAAGGGTAAAATCTTGAATGATAATGTTGATGTAGCTGAGTGCAATATTGGCACATAGGAGGATCCAAAGTTTGTCAAGTTGTTTAATAGCTTATCAAAGGAGCAGATGGCCGAGTATACTAAGCTATTAAAATAATTTGCTGATGTGTTTTCCTAGACCTACGAAGGCCTCAGAACATATGACACCAGTGTAATTGAACACAAGATCCCACTAAAGGAGGAATCCAAACCATTTAGGCAGAAGTTAAGACAGATAAATCCTATTTTGTTTCCTATTATGGAGGTGAAGAAGCTTTTGGACACTTAGATTATTATGCCTTTGAGATATTCTGATTGGGTGGCCAAATTGGTCCCAGTGAGAAAGAAGAGTGGATAAATCATTTTGTGTCGATTTCAAGAACCTGAATAGGAGATCAAAGAAGGACAATCACCCCCTGTCGAAGATGGAACACATGTTATAGAGGGTAATAGGTGTGTCCATGATTTCCATGATTGCTGGATTTTCTGGTTACAATCAGATCTTTGTTCTCTCTGAAGAAAAAGAAAACACAACCTTCACTACTCCTTGGGGTACATTCATGTATGCCAAAATGCCTTTTGGACTGATGAACATAGGGGAAACTTTTCAGTTGGCCGTGGACATAGATTTCATAGGGGAAAGGGACAAATTTGTAGTCATATACCTAGATGACATTATTGTTTTCTCCATATATGATAAAGAACATTGTTTTCATCTAAGAAGGGTCTTATTGAAATGCAGAAGGTTTGGTCTCTCCTTAAAACCCAAGAAGTCATTGTTCTCCATGAAAGAGGGGAAATTGTTGGGACACATAGTATTAGCTGAGGGGGTCAGAATTGATTCAAGTAGGGTGGAATCTATTCAAACCTTGTTACTTCCAAGATCCAAGAAGGAAGTTTAGTCTTTCCTGGGAAAAATCAATTTTCTGAGAAGGTTTGTTTCAAATTTTTCTGAATTGGTGAAGCATATCACAACCATGCGCATGAAGGGGTATGAAGAAAAATGGACTGCCAATTCCATAAATTATTTCGACCAAATCAAGAAGGAACTAAATGAGGAAACAATGTTCATTAGTCTTGAATACTCCAAGGATTTCTTAATCTTTTCCTTTGCCTCATTTGACACAGTGGAAGTTGTTTTGTTGCAGAAGAACGTTGAAGGGTTGGAGAAGCCAATTTTTTTTTTCAACAGAGCACTAAGAGACGTAGAGATCAGATATGACATCATGGAGAAACAGGTCTATGCCTTGGTGAAAGCTTTCAAGGATTTAAGAGTCTGTGTCTTGCATTCAAATATCATTGCATATGTTCCTTCAACTTCTGTGAAGGACATTTTCATTCAACCTGACATAGATGGGAGAAGGAATAAGTGGATTGCCAAAATCCTTGAATTTGAGTTGGAAATAAAACCCACTAAATTAGTTAAAGGCCAAGGTTTAGTTAAGTTGTTGGTTGAAACTAATTGTAAATATTTGGGGGTTAACTTCATCAACACCTATTTAGAAAGTCAGCAAACTGAGTTGTCTGATAAAAATACACATAATATCCCTCCATTGGCAGAATGTACCTGGTACAAAGACATTATATTTTTTCTATAGGAGTTAAGGTCTCCAGATGGAATGAGGAAGAACAAGGAAAGAGATTTGAATCTCAAATCAATTAGGTACTACCTTATTGACTAGGTCTTGTACTGGAGAGACCCTCTAGGAGTCCTTCTGAGATGTCTAGACCCACAGGAAGCCCAAAGGATTATGTTTGACTTTCATGACAGCCTATGTGGGGGACATCACTTCTGGAGAACCACGGCCTATAAAATCCTCAGGGCCGGGTCCTTCTAGCATAGCCTATTCACCGATGTCTACACAAAGATCAAGGGATGTATCAAATGTTAAAAATTCTCTTGGAAACAACATCTCAAGTCTCTTCCATTGAAACTTTTGGTAGAATTAGGACCCTTMTAGTAGTGGGGGMTAGACTTTATCAGGGAAATTCATCCTGCTTCAAGTGGTCAGTGTTGGGGTCCTATAATCATAGGTAACCTGAATCTTCAGCTGATGATATAGCGTTTCTTCCATGATGACRAAATATGGCTCGGTTGATTCCATTTTTCCCCTCCATMACCCTGCTACACCCTTCATCCACCTTTGCGCCCCCACTCCCTATGCCCTTTTGTCCCGTTGAGTACGCCTCACCTGCCACTCATCCCTAATAAACAAACTTAGGATAAAMATAGTAGATTAATAATGCTAGTAATAAAATTTAGTATAGGATAATTTAAAATAAAATAATGGTTAGACTAACTATTAATTAATTAATTAATAATTAAGTTAGTTTAGTAACTAGGTTAGTTTTTTTTAGATTAAATAAAACAAATTAATAAACAAAATAAAACATATAAAAATAAAAACTAATAAACAAAACCTACATTAAAAGTAAACAAATTAAATGAAAACACAAATAAAAACTAAAATAAAACACACATAATAAATTAAATATATTAAAACAAAAACAAAAAACATAAAATATAATAAAACAAAACAAATTAAAAAACAAACAAAATAAAACTTAATACATATATTAAACGTAAATAAAACACATTACAAAACATTAAAATTAAAAACCAAATATTAAAACATGGTAACTTACCCATCGCATCACAAACAAATTAAATCAATGGATGTAAAATTTTCCGGACCCCCCCCCCCCTTTCCATTCGATGTTTAACAAGAGGGGGGGTCTGGAATGGTTGTTTTATGAAACCATCCCTCAGACACCTGTCGGCTCGACATGCCAGTGGACCCCCCCCCAAAAAAAACTTCTTACCACCTCGGGGGGGGGTCTGAAATACCGCCTTCCTGAAAAAAAACCACTTTTCCCAATTTTTTCAAAAAATCACCCATTTTTGCCTGTTCAATATGTCTTCTTCCGAAACCGATTCCGGGCAGAATAAATTGAATTTTAAAAAATTGAGAGACAATTTTATCCATAATGGGATGAAGAAAAAAAACCTCAGTTTTTTCACAGGTACCACAAGCAAGGAGAATCGAAGCCATCTTCGAGGCCCTTTTTTCCGGATTCCCATTTTTCCATTACAGTCCTGATTTTGCGGGAGCTGTTATGGCGAGATGGAGGTGAATTTGGTGAAACTGAAGGATTTTTTTGTCCAGAACATGCCCATATACAATAAACTATTTCATTTCTTTCCCAAGTGCCAGCATTGAAGAGAAACAAATGTCTTTTCAGACCCCTTTTTTGCAGAAATTAGGCCTATCTTTCATGGCAGACAGTTCCAGATTTTTGGGGATTTGTGGTTATTTTTGGCCGAGGCAATTAAATCCAAATCACACAACTTGTTGGGGGATATCCCCTATTTATTCATAGTATTTTAATGTAAAAGGGGTTGATCATTACACCTAGAGAGGCTATTCTCTGTGGTATTTGTTCTGATTCATCGGGAATACAAAGGGATTTTTTCACAGGATTCCTGTATGTCGATGATTGGTGAAGTTTTATTTCTTTGTTGAACATGATTCTAATTAGTCTTCATTATGTTTCTCTCTTTCTAATTTTCAAAAGAAGATTTAATGCAGAAGTTATCCCTGATACTCTATGCAGTGCTTTTGAGAATCTTAATGTTTTCCTTTGATACTACAATGAAGAAATTCTTGAATGTTTTTTTGTTGTAGTTGATTATCTCGTATGTCCCTTCTCTACATAATTTTATTTCTAAAGGATCCAATGTCTATATTACCTTTCCCTATGGAAATACCTTATAGACCTGTGTTTAATTTCAAACTTGTCATAGACCCCATAGCCCAATGGTATTCTTTTGTTGTCTCAACCAAAAAACTCCAAGAACATAACCTTGTTCTGCATAACTAGCCTAATATCCTATTTCAAACAAATCTAAATTTGACAGAGAGATCCCTCTCCAAGTCTTGGAGGGATAGATCCCAGACTTGAAGTAGTTTTGATGTTGCCTCTGTGACTGCCTCCATAGCGTTAGGCAAATTACAGAGTGCTAACAAAATGGTGACCGTACTAGGAAACTCTCCCCAGTAGTACACTTCAAAGCTCCAGATCTGATCACTTATGGTGGACAGTGACCATACACAAGTAGGCTGAGATCATTCACCTGGTGACTCCAATTATCTCCAGACAGTGCCAACTCAAAGACTCCACTGGAGGAAGAACCTAAAGCATGGCCAAGCAGCCTAGAAAGACCAGGTACTCAAGCTCCAATTGCATTCAAGACATCTTTGGTTTTATCTGCAATTATGTTCTATCTTATTCTAAGCCTGATCAAAAGTATATTTTTGAAGTTTATATTGATCATATGCAAATTGATGAGCCTCAAGAGATCAGATCCTCAATTGTAGATTATGTACATACTCATACACCTGTGCACATCCCAGATGCACCTGTAGAAGTCCTAGTGAGACATAAGCCTCCTACTTTATCTCCTACTCTTGCTAAATGGTTGTAAGCCTCTTAATTCACCTTCTATACCTTCCAAAATCCGAGACAGATACAAGACCCTATATTTGCCTCCTATCCTCCATGACTTACCTTCAAATTACACCAATAATCTGCCCAAGTTTGATGGAGAGAATGCCAATATTACTGTTGAAAAGCATATCCAAAGTCTTGAGGATTTTCTTAACCTCTTTGAGGTAGAATATGATGATGTCTGGATCAGAATGTTTGCCCTATCATTGGGAGGTAAAGTCAAGAACTGGTTTAAAAATCTCCCAGTTGAAAGCATTAACAATTTCCATCAGTTTGTGCAAGTTTTCCTGGATCGATGGGTGATCATGAGAAATGTCTTTCTTATTCTGGAAGAGTATGTCCATTTGAAAAGACATCCAGGGGAAACAGTACAACATTTTTCAGCAAGGTTCAATAAGGTATATCATGCAATGCCTGTTGATATAAGGCCACCCCCAAGATCAACTCACTTGCATTTCCCAGATGCCTTTGATCCTGAGATGGCATTCAAATTAAGATAAAGGAACACTGCAAGCCTTGAAGAAATGCAAAACATTGCAGTTGATGTGGAGGCCAACTTGTTGATCAAAAGGTCAAAGGTAAAGAACAAAGAAAAGGAGCAGTTGAAGTCATCAGAAGCTAAACTAGACATTTTGGCCAGTGCCATGGAGGAGATGATGCAGAGGATCAACAGGAAATATGAGCTTGTTGTCCAAAGACATCATGTTCCATCGATTTCAGGGAAAGGAAAGGTCATTGTTCCAAAACATTTTGTTGCTAATCCTTGGTACCATGGTTTGGATAATGATTCTTTCATGTATTCAATTCACAACACAATCAAAGATGAAGTTCCATCTCAACTTGCAGAGGAACAAACAAATGATATGATGTGCACGTTTGACAACATTCCTTAGTTGGATAATATACCCAAGTGTGATCAGTATGATGATGATCATGAGGCTGAAATAGATGTTGACTGTTCAAAGAAACCAACAACATGTCGTTGGCAGGAAGAAGATCAGTTACAGCTTAGATATGACAATCGACCTCTGCCCAACAATCATGATAGCGATGAGGAAAATGTAGAAAATCTCAGAGTAAGTGGAAACACTTTACCCTTATGTTTCTCATCTTTCCAATTTCTAAAAGGAAACTCTAGGCCAGTTGTAAATAGTGAAGACAGAAAATTCTCTGATCAATCGGTTGAAGATGCCATTGTTGATATGGAGGCTATTATAAACCCAGAATTGCAGCCTTTGACCTACTTTGATTTTCAAATCCCAGATGAATGCTTAAAACCTGAGACAAATTATGAGTTAATCAAAAATAACTCTATACCATTATGCTGTAATTCATTTCAGTTTTTGAAAATGAATCTTGAATATATGTTAGAGGATAAACACACAGAAGAGAAAGAATTTTTAGTGGAACCAATGTGGCAGTATTTCAATTTCTACAGGATCTGATATCTGATGTGTTGGATTACTTGTGTTGTCAAAGTCATTTTCCATTGTGCAACTATGGGATGAAAAATTGTTATGATATTGACATGATCAGGCAGTCAACTCCATTGTCTTTTTCAGCAGAAGTCACATTACAAAGCCCATCAGAACATTTGCAGCCACATCAGAAATTTTTTGGGGATCTAGACAGCGTAAATATAGTACCAGATCATGAGGTTGAATTGGTTGATTTTGAACATCAAGAAATAGGTCACGTTTATCATGATCTTGTAGCTGCCTATATGGAGGAATTTTATCATGATAAACCCATTGGTTCCCAAAGTCTCTGGAATTGTCCACAAACCTAGGACTTTGTGTTGTAAGGATCATATTGGAAATTAGTATGTGTTTCTCATGCAAGTTCTATTTCTGATATTGATTAAAAACATTGAAAGAGTAGAGCATGTAGAGAAGTTGCTTGACTGTTTGCACTGGCATTATTATATCAATTAGAACAACGAACTTGTCAGTAGTGTAGGGTAGGTAGCAGTTTTGAATAAGCTCAGTCATTTGAGCATATTTTCACTATTGTATGATTTCCAACAGAGATTGCATGTGATAGTATCTAGTTCACCATTCAGGCAAATCTAAGCCAGTCAAAGATTGTAGTTGCAGTGACTCCATGGCCCGAAGAATAAAGCACTGGTCTGCATGTCCAGCGTTCAGTGGTTCTTGACACATCTCGAGAGAGCTGCCATCCCCAGGTGGAGCCTATGTTGGGGTCCTATAATCATAGGTAACCTGACTCTTCAGCTGATGATATAGCGTTTCTTCCGTGATGACAAAATATGGCTCGGTTGATTCCATTTTTCCCCTCCATCCTTTTTTCCTGACCCTCCATCACCTTGCTACACCCTTCATCCACCTCTGCGCCCCCATTCCCTGTGCCCTTTTGTCCCGTTGAGTACTCCTCGCCCGCCACTCATCCCTAATAAACAAACTTAGGATAAAAATAGTAGGTTAATAATGCTAGTAATAAAATTTAGTATAGGATAATTTAAAATAAAATAATGGTTAGACTAACTGTTAATTAATTAATCAATAATTAAGTTAGTTTAGTAACTAGGTTAGTTTTTTTTAGATTAAATAAATCAAATTAATAAACAAAATAAAACATATAAAAATAAAAACTAAAATAAAACACACTTAATAAATAAAATATATTAAAATAAGAAAAAAAAAACATAAAATATAATAAAACAAAACAAATTTAAAAAACAAACAAAATAAAACTTAATACATATATTAAATGTAAATAAAACACATCACAAAACATTAAAATTAAAACAAATTAAAAACAAAATATTAAAACATGGTAACTTACCCATCGCATCACAAACAAATTAAATCAACGGATGTAAAATTTTCCGGACCCCCCCCTCGCCATTCGATGTTTAACGAGAGGGGGGGTCTGAAATGGTTGTTTTATGAAACCATCCCTCGAAAACCTATCGGCTCCACATGCCAGCGGACCCCACTCCCCCCCTGAAAATCGCTTACCACCTCGGGGGGGTCTGGAATACTGCCTTCCCAAAAAAAAAAAACACTTTTCCAAAAATTTTCAAAAAATCACCCATTTTTGCATGTTCAGTATATCTTCTTCTGAAACCGATTCCAGGAAGAATAAATCGAATTTTAAAAAAATGAGAGAGTTTTTTCTCTGTAACTGGATGAAGAAAAAAAACCTCTCTCATTTTTTTCACAGGTGCCACAAGTATGGACAATCGAAGCCATCTTCGAGGCCCTTTTTTCCAGATTCTCATTTTTCTATTACAGTCTTGATTTTGCGGGAGATGGAGGTGAATTTGGAAAAACCAAAGGATATTTTTGTCCAAAACATGCCCATATACAATAAAATATTTCATTTGTTTCCTAGGTGTTAGCATTGAAAAGAAACAAATGTCTGTTCGGACCCCTTTTTTGCAGAAATTAGGCCCGTCTTTCATGGCGAACAATTCTAGATTTTTGGGGATTTGTGGTTGTTTTTGGCCGAGGCGGTTAAATCCATCTCACAAAAATTGTTGGGGGATCTCCCCTATTTATTCATAGGATTTTTATGTAAAATGGGTTGATCATTACACCCAGAGAGGCTATTCTCTGTGGTATTTTTTCGAATACAAAGGGATTTTTTCACAGGATTCCTGTATGTCGATGATTTGTGAAGTTTTCTTTCTTCGTTGAACGTGATTCTAATAAGTCTTCATTATGTTTCTCTCTTTCTAATTTTCAAAAGGATATTTAACGAAAAAATTATCCCTAATACTCTGCGCAGTGCTTTTGAGAATCTTAATGTTTTCCTCTGATACTACAATGAAGAAATTCTTGAATGTTTTTTTGTTGTAGTTGATTATCTCATATGTTCCTTCTCTACATCATTTTATTTCTAAAGGATCCAACATCTGCATTACCTTTCCTTGTGGAAATACCTTATAGACCTGTGTTTAATTTCAAACTTGTCATAGACCCCATAGCCCAATGGTCTTATTTTGTTGTCTCAACTAGAAAACTCCAAGAACATAACCCTGTTCTGCATGACTAGCCTAATATCCTATTTCAAAAAAATCTAAATTTGACAAAGAGATCCCTCTCTAAGTCTTGGAGGGCTAGATCCCTGACTTAAAGAAGTTTTGATGTTTCCTCTGTGACTACCTCCACATCCTTGGGAAAATTACAGAGTGCTAGCAGTCAACACAGGTGGATCTTAACTGCAACAGACTATTTCACCAAGTGGATAGAAGCTATTCCCACAAGGAGTGCTTCTCACAAAGTAATCATTGGTTTTCTTGAAGATGTTATGGATTTATCATGATAAACCCATTGGTTCCCAAAGTCTTTGGAATTGTCCACAAACCCAGGACTTTGTGTTGTAAGGATCATATTGGAAATCAGTATGTGTTGCTCATGCAAGTTCTATTTCTGATATTGATTAAAAACACTGAAAGAGTAGAGCTTGTAGAGAAGTTCCTTGACTGGTTGCACTGGCATTATTGTATCAATTAGGACAAAATTGTTAGTAGTGTAGGGTAGATAGAATTTTTGAATAAGCTCAGTCATTTGAGCATCTTTTCACTATTGTATGATTTCCAGCAGAGATTGCATGTGATAGTATCTAGTTCACCATTCAGTCAAATCTAAGCCAGTCAAAGATTGTAGCTACAGTGACTCCATGGCCCGAAGAATAAAGCACTGGTCTGCATGTCCAGCATTCAGTGGTTCTTGTCACATCCCGAGAGAGCTGCCATCCCCAGGTGGAGCCTATGTTGGGGTCCTATAATCATAGGTAACCTGACTCTTCAGCTGATGATATAGCATTTCCTCTGTGATGACGAAATATGGCTCGGTTGATTCCATTTTTCCCCTCCATCCTTTTTTCCTGACCCTCCATCACCTTGCTACACCCTTCATCCACCTCTGTGCCCCCATTCCCTGTACCCTTTTGTCCCATTGAGTATGCCTCGCCCGCCACTCATCCCTAATAAACAAACTTAGGATAAAAATAGTAGGTTAATAATGCTAGTAATAAAATTTAGTATAGGATAATTTAAAATAAAATAATGGTTAGACTAACTATTAATTAATTAATCAATAATTAAGTTAGTTTAGTAACTAGGTTAGTTTTTTTTAGATTAAATAAAACAAATTAACAAACAAAATAAAACATATAAAAATAAAAACTAAAATAAAACACACATAATAAATAAAATATATTAAAACAAGAAAAAAAACATAAAATATAATAAAACAAAACAAATTTAAAAAACAAACAAAATAAAACTTAATACATATATTAAACGTAAATAAAACAAATCACAAAACATTAAAATTAAAACAAATTAAAAACCAAATATTAAAACATGGTAACTTACCCGTCGCATCACAAACAAATTAAATCAACGAATGTAAAAATTTTCGGACCCCCCCCTCGCCATCCGATGTTTAATGAGAGGGGGGGTCCGAAATGGTTGTTTTATGAAACCATACCTCGGACACCTGTCAGATCCACATTCCAGTGGATCCCCCCCCAAAACCGCTTACCACCTCAGGGGGTCTGGAATACTGCCTTCCCGAAAAAAAAAACCACTTTTCCCAATTTTTTCAAAAAATCACCCATTTTTGCATGTTCAGTATGTCTTCTTCTGAAACCGATTCCAGGAAGAATAAATCGAATTTTAAAAAAATGAGAGAGGTTTTTATCTATAACTGGATGAATAAAAAAAACCTCTCTCATTTTTTTCTCAGGTGCCATGAGTATGGAGAATCGAAGCCATCTTCGAGGCCCTTTTTTCCAGATTCTCATTTTTTTGTTACAGTCTTGCTTTTGAGGGAGCTGGAGGCGAATTTGGCGAAACCAAAGGATATTTTTGTCCAAAACATGCCCATATACAATAACCTCTTTCATTTGTTTCCCAGGTGTCATCATTGAAGAGAAACAAATGTTTGTTCTGACCCCTTTTTTGTAGAAATTAAGCCCGTCTTTCATGGCGAACAATTCTAGATTTTTGGGGATTTGTGGTTATTTTTGGCCGAGGCGGTTAAATCCGTCTCACAAAAATTGTTGGGGGATATCCCCTATTTATTCATAGGATTTTTATGTAAAATGGGTTGATCATTACACCCATAGAGGCTATTCTCTGTGGTATTTTTTCTGATTCACCAGGAATACAAAGGGATTTTTTCACAGGATTCTTGTATGTCGATGATTTGTGAAGTTTTCTTTCTTCGTTGAATGTGATTCTAATAAGTCTTCATTATGTTTCTCTCTTTCTAATTTTCAAAAGGAGATTTAATGCAGAATTTATCCTTGATACTTTGCATAGTGCTTTTGAGAATCTTAATGTTTTCCTCTGATATTACAATGAAGAAATTCTTGAATGTTTTTTTGTTGTAGTTGATTATCTCGTTTGTTCCTTCTCTACATCATTTTATTTCTAAAGGATCCAACATATGCATTACCTTGCCTTGTGGAAATACCTTATAGACCTGTGTTTAATTTCAAACTTGTCACAGGCCCCATAGCCCAATGGTCTTCTTTTGTTGTCTCAACTAGAAAACTCCAAGAACATAACCCTATTCTACATGACTAGCCTAATATCCTATTTCAAACAAATATAAATTTGACAGAGAGATCCCTCTCTGAGTATTGGAGGGATAGATCCCTGACTCAAAGAGGTTTTGATGTTTCCTCTGTGACTACCTCCATAGCCTTGGGCAAATTACAGAGTGCTAACAGTCAACACAGGTGGATCTTAACTGCAACAGACTATTTCACCAAGTGGATAGAAGTTATTCCCACAAGGAGTGCTTCTCACAAAGTAATCATTAGTTTTCTTGAAGATGTTTTGGCAAGGTTTGGTTTCCCGAAAAGAATCATCATTGATAACGTTGCATCCTTCAAGTATGAACCATTGATCAGGTTCTGTGAGCAGTTCAAGATTTCATTGATCCACTCTACCCCCTACTACCCTCAAGGCAATGGATTACCAGAGTCCTCTAACAAAATTTTGATAAATATCATCAAAAGAATGCTAGAGGAAAACAAGAAAGCATGGGATTCAAAGCTCAAATTTGCTTTGTGGGCTAATCAAGTGACAACAAAAAGTTCCTTGGGTATCTCTCCTTTCCATCTTGTATATGGGACTGAAGCAATTGTTCCTTCCCAACTTGCCCTGCCTGTGTTAAAATTATTTCAGTACTACCAAGGAGAACCTAATAATATGATTAGGAGAATTCATCAAATAGTAGAAGTACAACAGACTAGAGAGCAGTCAATGGGCAAAGCGCATGACCGTCAGTAGAAGATCAAGAAAGTTTTTGACAAGAAGAGTAGAAGGGAAGATTTCCAGCTGGGAGATCTAGTACTTAAGTGGGATGTGCCTAGAAAAGATAGGGGAAAACATGGAAAATTTGAATCCCTTTGGATCGATCCCTTCAAGATTTCTGAAGCATTTCTAGACAACACTTACAGGTTGCATAATTTGGAGGGTGATGAAGTTTTTGGTGGCCCTAAAAATGGACATTTTCTAAAAAAAAAAATTATTTGAGCCATAAGTGGCTCCCGTGTCTTTGTAAATATTATTTCCTTTTTCGTTTCCAGTTTATGAATGACTCCACAACCCAACATAAGGCAACTGGAGCTGCAAAAGACATCTTAGAGCCTTGCAGGTAGGACTCTATCCCCCATGGAGCATAATGTTATGACATGTTTATGCATGAGGGAGGTTTTTTCCTTGGTTTTGGCCTCTAGGTGACAAAAGGCGAAGAAAGGGGCTAAAACCCCACTAAACGACGCTTATCCTAAGTTCGTCGGGCTCGATGTGACCATTTGGCACACTAAGGTAAAAGGTGCATAGATCTAGGAAACTGAGATATGAGTGCTCTAGATTGATAGTCGTTGATCATATCGGGGGCCCAACAAGCACAGTTGATGAAATTTGTAGGGGGGGTGGGGACGAAACCACAATTTTTTGAAGCTTCTACATGTTAGTCGGAGACACATATTGGGCCCAAAAGAGGGGAAGAGTCAAACCACTTTTATTAGCCCCGATATGCACATGTTCATATAGTGCCCTACCCCAAGTCGACACGTAGCCACTCCCCTATCACTTTTTCTCCCTCACACCTGCCCTCCATTCACCATCCCACTGACACCTACCTTTAGTCTCCTCTTCCCATCCACATTTGTCCAGCTGGCCATCCCCATCCAATTTTCCATGACGAACATACCAATTGCTTCGTCAGCAGCCATGTCTGCTATCAGACCTTCGCACAATCATTTGACTCAGATCCAAACAAAAAAATGCTAAGGCCACCACATCCTACAGGTGCATAATTGACTCAGGCCTTCTCAATCCCAATGAAGCAGTTATTAAGGTTGGTTGGTGTTGATTTAGCATCGTTTCCGGCATAAATAGAAAGCCTAGGGAAGGAATGTCAGTTAGTCATCTTATCTGCAGGTTCATTCTGAAGAGAAATTTCATCTGCTCGAGGTTCACGTCTAACCAAAGACTGTATGCACAGTCTATCAGAGATCATGCAAATGCAATGCCTTCAATGAAACCACCCAAGCATGCTTCTGGGTTTTTGGTTATGATTATATAGGAGTCTTCCTCATATTTTGTTAAGGTCAATGGTTGAGATGAGCTCCTATATTGTAAAGTTTTAATGAAGCCTCTGGTTCTCTGGTTATGAGTGGCCTTTTGAGACTTCTTGTTTAGTGAAAGTTAGTTTTCCTATCATCTCTTTTGCTTCTTATATTGAAGACTCGGGCATGGGTGATCCAGTTGAGTAGTTGTGACTGTATTGTAATGTATGTTTGATTGCAATATTGTTATGATGTTTTCGGTTTCCTGAAGTTTTGGGTTCAATAAGATCTTGTATTCAAAGATTTTCCTCCTTAAGCTACTAGAAGACCCGATGTCCACAATAGACCTCTACTTTTCCTCACTCATTCTTTCCCCTACTCACCATTATACTACAACTTACTGATTGAAGTTAGATCAAGACCTCATCTTCCTATGCATTCTAGCCTAGTTTTTTTGAGTTAAAGTGCTATAATCCCAAGACTGCATCCATTACATCACCCTTAAATTTATTTATTGTGACATAAAATTGATGGGTAATGGGCTTACCTCTACCGCAATCCAGAGGTGACTTCTAGTGTTAACACTAACTACAAATTCATACTAGTGCATACTAATAAAACACACTTTTACCTAACAACAGATTAAACCAAGTAGATCTTAACTAACTCCTAAGTTTTGTGGGTGGGAAATCCCTCCTATGGACTAGCACTAAGGGTTTTATCATGCATGTAGAAATGACCTAAAGATTCTTACTTTTTACCATCAGCCCATGCCTAGACCCCCATTACTCATATGTAAATACAAGGCTCAAGAGATTAAGTTGACGTACCTTATTCTTCGTGTTTGATGTCGATCCCTTTTCACGCTTGGTCGTTCTTTGACTACAACTCTCCTCCCAATGCTGACCTGTATTCACTAAAGACAAACAAATAAATCCACATGCATTTGATCTATGAACTAATGGGTTAGAGATTTAATCAATCATACAATCAATATTCCAGTAATGACAATCTCATATGGTGGGATGGGAAAAGTAATTCTTTTATTAACTTCACAATGATACCTTACAATGATAAAGTCGGCTACTGCTCCTCAATCCTGGTCCTAGGCTCTTTTTCCACTATCTTCCAACTGCTTTTCTCTATACTTCTCTTTACACAAGAATGGCTAAAGGTTGGGACAAAGGGAATGCTCAATCAGATATAGTTTCTTTACTATGATTCTCCTATTCCAAATGGGACCCCTAACCCTTCTTTTATAGGCTAGAAGAAGATAGGTATTTGGTCAAATGTTCGACCATGCATGGCCGAAAGGTTTAGTTAACTTACCCAAAGTTGTGTGTTATGTTAGCAACTTTCCTTTTTCATGCTTGTGTAGGTACATGTGGGTTGTCTTGGGTTAGATAGCATGTACACGCATGCAGTAATGTAGCAGGGTGTGTGGGCCTTTATAAAAGGGGTTTTTAAGAAGAGTTGTTCAACAGTGTTTTGACAAAGAAGGAATCTGAGATGGCATGATGCTAGGTAAGCATGTCTGGTGCAAATTAGGGTTATAACAGATGCCCCCTAATGTGTGAGGTCAGAAGAGCATCTGATGGCCAAAATACATTAACAATCTTCACCGATGTGTCAAACAAGTGAGCCCAGAGACCAGAAATCAAGAGGTGTCGTCTATAAAATAATAATTGTCTCACCGAGGCAGGCATACCCATGCTCTGGATAAAATAAAATCATGGCTACCAATCAAATACACTGTAGATCCATGTCATATAACTATACAAAGTGTAGCTGCGAGAAATACACAGTGGAGCTACATCTCAAAATAAAAAAGATATCCGTGTAAAGTATCCATATTCTAGAAGTTGATAAGGCCTGATGGCTAGAGATGAGGTCTTCAGAGCTCAAGCAACAACTTCAAAATATTCAAAACTTGGGTAGGAGTGTAATATGAGTGTACAACTTCAATACCTAGAGGTCTTCGATGGCTCATCGGTCATGGACTAGAGAATCTTGATGATCAGACTGAAGGCTTCATTGATTTCGAACAAAGACTTGATTGGACGTTCAGGATGGTTGGGCATGACGGCAAGAGACAAACTGTAGAGGGGTCAACTCAGGCTTGGTAAAAACTTCCCTTGGAAAATAGTGCGACAAATGATGAGACTCAGGCAGCATGGCATTAACATAAGTTTACGAGGCAGGAGGCAACGCAAGCTCTCCATATGTTTGGAAGAATAACCAAACTGAGGAGGAAACAGCTCTATGTAGCGAGAACAACTTCCTAAGGTCATATTAAATACAAGAGTTTGACCAACAAATGGTCAGATGTGCTTTATCCAAGGGTGACTCATTATGCTACCAATAAAGAAAATACTTTTCCCTTCCTCTTTTTGGGGTATATTTGATTTTTTTTTCTTTTTCAATAATTTTGGAAAAAGAATGAAAGAATGTTACATTACAAAGGAGGAATAAGTGTTGCAAACATACAAGTTCAAGGTGCAAGGAAAATACTAATGTTCAAATTAAGGACACTTGAGAAAAATCCTCCAGGGGCCAAAGGTGTCAAGACACAGAGGCAAAGTGCTACAGGGCTTACCTATAAGGCATGCTTTAGATGGTTTAGTTGAGAGCAACATGGAGCTGGCATTAGGCCAAAGATGCGGGTATGCAAATGCGATTAATAAAACACATAATTGTAACGTCCTTCGATGTGAGTTTAACGAGCCCAGAGAAGGTAAGCTCAGTGGTTTTTCATATTTAGAGATTCTAAAAAACGTAAAAGGAGACTCCACTGGGGTACCTTTTTCGAAGGTAGTTTAGTCGGTTTGAAAAAGGGGTAAACTAGCACCAAAAAGACATCTATTAAAAACCATTTTAACGAGTGTGATAAAGACAAGATCACTCGGCCATTTTTTCATTTTTAAGGAGTATGAAAAAGCTTAACTATGGACTCCATCAAGAATGTTCTTCTAGACCATTTTAACGAGTGTGAAAGAATAAGGTCACTCGACGATCTTTTCAATTTTAGGGAGTCTAAAAAGAGCTTAACTATGGACTCCGTGGGGGTTCCTTTTTCGTACATTTAGTCCCTTAGGCCCGAAAAAGGGTTAAAATGATACCTAGGGGTACTCTTCCAGAGAATTGAAGTTCTTTAGAGTATACCTTTGTTCGTACAGTTGACCATCCAGACTGAAAAAGGGGTAAACTACCAACGGATAGACGTGACTTCAAATTTCAGTTTAACGAGTGTGAAAGGCCACAAGATTGCTAGGCAATATTTTCATGTTTAGAGGGTATGAAAAGGGATTAAAAGAAGACCCATGTATGGAACATTCTTCTGGACCAATTTAACGTGTGAAGAAACAAGGTCACTCGACAATCTTTTCATCTTTAGGGAGTTTGAAAAGGGCTTAAAGAAGACTCCATGGGGGCTACAACACATGTATGAAACTTGTTCAGGTAGATCTTGCTGCTAGGCTCAGACTAGGAATCTCTTCGATAGTCAACTTGGAAAGTCTCCCAAAAGGGGAGAAAACATAAACCATGGTGTAAGTCCTCCCACGATATAGAAACTGTAGTCATGGCTTCAAGGATAGCCTCATCTGAAGGCAATTCAAAATCTAAGAAATCACACAAATGAGGGTCGACAGTCTCAAAGGGTGAAGTAAACTGACCATACTCCATCTGATGATGGAGGTTTTAGCCAGGACTGGTAGATTCTATCAACGAAGAATCATAAGCATGACGGCCTGAGGATCTACAAACAACAAGATCAGACTCAGAAGGATACCTAAGCCCAATTGGACCAAGAGGGGGAAGCAAGGGCTCCCATGCCCCCATTGGATGACCCAATGGATCAATTTCTAATTCCAAGTCTTGAGAAGGAAAACATGATTGCATAGGTTCCTTCTCAGAAGCAATTGAACACCGAGGATAAGATTCCACATAATTAACCCATGGCAAGGTAGAGTCTACACGAATGCTAGGAACATATAAAGGGGTAGTCTGAAATAATGCTAAATTAGGATGATGATTATCAGATGCCAGCTGGTTGATAGTGACAATGCTTCCATTATGAGGGAAATGCATCACCTGAAAGAGCGTAGACACTACAACATTCATAGCATATACATAATCACGCCTGAGAAGCATATTGAAATCTAGTGGGCCTTGCACCACTATAACATCAACAAGGAAAGTCTTCCCACCTAACAAGATAGGTAACTGAGGAAGAACCCCCAAATATTCACTAGGATGTCTATCAAAATCCAAAATTTCATGCGAAGCAGACACAATCTTGGGAGATCCCAAGACTTTCCAAACCGAGGAGGATAAAATACTTGTAGAGGCTCCCTCATCCACAACACATTGATAAATGTTTGTTGAATTAACTTCAACCCTTATTTGAAAAGGTGTGGCAGAAGGAAGATGGGGCTCAACAAGGTCATTCCAATCAAAGGAAACCATCCTAGGGCTTGGAGGGGGTGTGCTCAGAATGAGCATAATTCCCCCTTGTTCTGAAATTATTGAATCGGAAATGCTAAAAACATAGTCAGTAGACATGTCACTCCCTAAAAGAAGAGTGGGATCATCCGATGACTGCATCGGCATGACCACTTTCATAACCAATGGATGAATAGGTTGTGGGACTACATGGTCTAAAGGCACCTCACCCCCCAAAAGATGAGTGGGATCAACTGATGACTGCATCGGCATGACCACTTTCTCAACCAATGGTTGAATAGGCTATAAGACTACAAGGTCTAAAGGCACCTCAACCCCCAAAAGAGGAGTGGGATCAGTCGATGACTGCATCGTCATGACCACTTTCTCAACCAATGGTTGAATAGGATGAGAGACTACAAGATCTAAAGGCACCTCACCCACCAAAAGAGGAGTGGGATCAACCGATCACTGCATCAGCATGACCACTTTCTCAACCAATGGTTGAATAGACTGTGAGGAAACCTCAAAAGACTCAGAATCAAAAGAGCTTGCAGACAGGGACCACAATCTTTGTACTTCTGGAATGCCAGGGCACAAATGAGTAAGGTGATCTCCCTTGCAAAGATTACAAGGGAACTTAGGCTTACATACTATCTGTCTAGGTTTCTCAAAAGAATTAATGCCCCCAGCATGACTAGTGGTTGGTTGCACATCTCCAACATGACTTGCAAAGGTTAGTGATGGGTTGATAACATGATTTGCAGAGGCTACAAACCTATTACCAATATGACTAGTAGTGACTGGACTTTTTCCCCTAGCATGAATTGCAGAGGGTGGGTGTGTGCCCCTAGCATAACTTGTAGAGGTTGGGTGCTAGTCTTCAATGTGACTTTCATAGGTTGTCGACCTATCTCCAACATGACTCATATAGGTTGGTGATTTCTTCTTCCTATTCTGCCTCTTTCTATTTTGTTTAGACTTTCGATTACTAGTAACTGTACTTTCACCAGAGGTGGGAGAAGGAGGAGGAGAAGACTTTGCTGATGAAGAAACATCAACAGGGTGCCCATGACTTAAGGTGCTTAACTGAGAAGAATCAAGAGCGTTCGGGACATTTGGAATGGTATCCAACCAAATCGGTAGTCCTACATTCAACCCAGGAATGTACAAACTAGCCATCAAAGGGACACCAACATTTCTGAAGAAGGGAAAAGCACAAGAATCCCCTTGCGAAGGGGTTCCTTGGTTGGTATCATCAAGAAATTTATCCATGAAGATCTTATGTAGAAGTTATCCCTTTGTGGGATCTTTCAAATCTGTAAAAGTCTCATACACTGACTCTGAAGAACCAGTGTTATCAAAACAATGCCTAGAAAGAGGTGGCTCCACGTTTCTAAGCGGAAGATTGAAAATTCCTCTCAACCAGCAGAGTGGGTGTTCTACCACCCTAGGTCAGAGACCCAAAACCACGACTGACTAAATCACTATGGAAAACTAGGGAGCATAGAGCACACACTAAAATTTCCTAAAGGCAAATCAAGCAAACGCCTAACTAGTTGGAAGAACAATTACACCAACCAACACTAGAGCAACTTACCGATGCAAGTGCAACTTGAAAATGGAAGCACCCTCCGGGTATACTCTGCAAAGTGTGGCCCAATGTCTGTCCTAGGTACCATGGTATACCCCCGCAGTCAACTGTGTATGTCACTAAAAAAGATAGGCAACTAGGTTGCCAGTGCGCGAACAGTCACCAGGAGGGTACAGTCAAAAGTTGGGTAGACCACAATGAGCAGGGTATCGAGCCTGAAACCTGTCAAGGGTATCGAAGGCAAGTGGTCTAGAAGAAAACCGAGGACCTTGAATGGATTTGATACCCATGAAGCTCTGTGGAAAATGAAATCGACGGAATCCCAAGACAAGCCCTCTATATGTGTTCTCCACTACGATTGGTCCAGCTTTGGAGCGGTTATCTCCACTACCTTTCCGCACGCGACCTCATGTTTAGCTACTGTGTTAGAGGGGGGTCCCGGATAAATTTCACGATACTAGACTTTGACACTCCCTAACTCAAAATCCAAGTTTGATTTAATGGCCTTGAAGAGTTTCATCTCCAACCTAATTCAAGGCCCTAGCCCTAAACTAGTTGGTTGACCCTACAAACATAAAAGTCTAGTTATTTTGAATTGGCGTTCTTTTTAAGGCTTGATTTACTCAAAAGGTTTGGTAGTGCAACTGATGTTGTTAAGACTCTTGCGAAAAATGATGAAACTTACATGAACACTGGCAAAGAATGATTATATTTCTTATTTTTTTCCTTTTGAAATGCTTTTAAAATTAGAATAAAACACAATGCTATGCTAATTTCTTTTTCTTTTTCAAATAACAATGCAAAGAAAATGCCAGGAAAGAAGGAGATCTAACAAACTAGGTTTTTTTTTATATTTTATTCCAATCAAAGTAGAAATAAAAAAATACTCTAAAAGAAACTAATGATGAACGATTCATGCCCCCCCCCCCGGGCCATGAGGGGGAATTTTTTTTTAAATGCAACTCATTTTTCTTAAAATTTCAAGCTAAAATAAGTTTAAAAAGCTAGGAAACACAAGAAATATTCTAAATGAAAAAGAAAGCTATAATAGAGTCCAAACCTAGGCTAAGATTCTATGATAGAGACCATGAACCCTGAGAGGTATAACTCTTGACAAGAAAAGGATGACTGCCTCTCCTTAGACCAATTTTTTTTCTCAATAGACACGTTGTTGACAATTCAACAGCCAGCGTGTGCATGCGAGTTGTGTAAGGTTAGAGCGTGTGTACATGCATGCAAACCTTATGCAAACCTTATGCAGGCCGTGTGTACCTCTAAAACTCTTCAAAAAATGAAACTACAAGGAAACAAGCACTGGTAAAGACTACTGGTATTGAGAACCAAAATCTCTTGAAGACTTAGAAACTTACTTTAACGGAAAAAGAAAACAATTTAAGGAAACTTTCATAAAACAAAACCAATCTCAGGTGAAACCTAAGCTACCAAACTGCAAAAAACAGAGACTAGAATGAGTTCCAGAAAACCCCTGAGAAGGATTACTTCTGATAGGGGAAAGGATGACTACCTCTCTAAAAGAAATTTTTTGAAATCATACCTGCGACTGACACCTCCTCAGCTAGTGTGTACACACAGGCTGTGAGAAGGTAGGGTGCGGGTACACATGTGTGGACCTTATACATGCCACATGTACCTCTGTGGTTCTCGAAAAAGAAAACAAATGCAGACAAGCAAAGAAACGGAGATAATTGGTATGGAAGACTAGAATCTCTGTTAGCTCAAACTTTTACAGAAACTTTAAAAACAAGGAATGAAACCAGTTTTTTAAAAATACCCAAAAAATATTCCTAGAAACCCTAGAGATCCTCAGTACAGTCGCCAATTCTGTTGTGGGTGGGAAATCCGTCCTATGGACTAGCACTAAGGGTTTTATCATGCATGTAGAAATGACCTAAAGATTCTTACTTTTTACCATCATCCCATGCCTAGACCCCCATTACTCATATGTAAATACAAGGCTCAAAAGATTAAGTTG
>ML794278.1:134724-196112 GCA_009831015.1 Picea engelmannii
GCTTTGATAAAGGTAAGAATACTAAATTTTTTTAGATCTGGAAGCTTTGTGCTCTGTTGAAGATAAGATTAGTGGAAATTTTTGTTTCTAAAGTATGGATCTAGGTATGTTTATTAAGATTTGTTCTAGCTTGAAAACTAGGGCACTGATATATGAAAGAATATTTGATATGAGTAGATATGATAAGGATAGTAAAAGATATGTTATACCTATGCATAGAGAGAACGTTTGAACTAACAAATGGATGCAAGATCCTCGAAATAATTTTTTGCAGGTTAGCTACCATGATCCTAGTGCACAGTACATGAAAGGATGGGGATCATTTAAGAGAAAGAGAGGATTAACCCTTTGTTACAGTTGCACAAGACCAGGACATATGGATAAGGAATGCCCTGGAAGAAGACCTAGTTGCCTCTGTTTCAAAGCTACGGATCATGAAGTATTGGATTTCCCTAGAATGATTTCTAAGGTTGAAAGGATGAATATGGAATAAGTAGACCATGAGAAAGGTCAAGCAACTGAGATTATGATAAAACCTCAGAAAGAATCATAAAAAGTATTGCTACAGATGAAAGAAACCCTGAATGACCACCAACATATCATCTTATTAGAGATATTCAAAGAAAAAGAATGCATTGAATCAAGAATAGGAGACTTCGACATTGACTGTGTTTTGGATGAGGAAACATAAGTGAATATCATGATAGAAAGAACCTGGGAAGTTCTAGGAAAGCCTGCTATGATTCTTTCATTGGGAGGAATAGGATGATTTAGAGGAAAAATGATAACCCTATGTGGAAGACTTACACAAATATCTATGAGTGCTAATGGAACTTTGACAAAGGAAGAATTTGAAGTTGTTAAATTTATTTAGAACGTCACTCCATTTGCTATGTTACTAGGAAAATATTGGATTGAAGGAGATCGGGCCAGAAGAAAAGAAGAAGGAATCTTAAAGCAGAAGAAGCAAGAGTTGAAAGATTTTATGACTAGGAGGATCGCACACTTGATTGAAGAACAGGAGAACCGAGTGAAGCTATTTAAGACCAAAGAATTGGATGCTGAATTAGGAAGAACACAAGAAGATTCACAGAAGAATGAAGTACCTATTCTAGATACAGATGAAGTATTACCCCTGGTTTCTAGGAAAGAATCTCAATAATGCGAAGTTACTCTACTAGAAGAAGGTAAGAATCAGAATGGAAAAAGGAATTCCAAGACGAAGATCACCGAAAATAAGGCTATAAAACTAAGTAAGAAGAGAGATAAGATTGAAAAGTTACAGAAGGTTCTAGAGGGAACTTCGCAGAAGAAAAATTTGCAAAATTGGAACTTCGTTGGGATATCAGAACTGCGTCACATGGCACTTCACCATGGAGATGAAAAATAGTCATTGGGGACAGTATAACCATTAGACCAATGACCCGAATGGGTATAAAGGCATTTATGATCATAAATTTCACCACCACACCATTGGGACCACGCCATAATAGACAAAACTGAGTTAATGAAGACTTCTCACCCATTGCAAGAGATTTGTTGCCAAGATATCTATTTATCCTACCACGCCACACAACAAGAACACTTTTGCTAACCATGAATCTGAGCCCACAGACTAGTTGATTTCACAAAGTGATCATCATGCTATTTCCATTCATCCCATTTCATTGAGAGGTTTCTCTTCAAACCCGAGATATTCAACCATGAGCATGCATGTCAGAAGAGATTAGCGCTGCAGAGAAAATTGTCGAAGAAGTTCTCATTGACTTAATGACTAAAAGTATAATGTCTGAAAGAGCAATGTCTGCAAGTATTCAAGCATCATCGATGAGAGGAGTGAAATCCTCTCCGTTGACTGCTCGTGGAGTCGGATCATCCCATCCATCAGCGGAAAAGAGAACCAAACACAGAGATGACCTAGCAAATGCGAAGTTGATCCCGATTATATTCCCCAATTACATCTCTCCTTTGGCCAGCACAATGAGTCAAGATAGTGTGCCAAGAGATTTTGAGTACTCCATGATTACTGCATACTTCCCGAAGGGGATACACATAGTTCGCATGGAATAGGTCAAGATCGCAGTGTTGAAGTTCAATGACTTCAACCTTGGAGATTGCAAGAACTACAGTATGCTCGCCCCATACAAATACCTAACTGAGGGGGTGATGATGAAGTAGAGGAACTAAATGGAAAAGGAGTTGAACATAAGCTAGGAAAAGTAACATCGCCCAGAGATGAGATCGATACCCTAAAGAAGAGGAAGCTTTCTCCCCTGAAACCTTGTTCCCTGAAGAAATTGAAAGCCACCATGACCAAGATGAAGACTATGCTTATTGTTGATTAATTTGACTTCTTCATCACAGCTCTCAACCACGCTTTGCTGGAAATCATGGAGAAACAAGAAGCTAAGAAGGAGGAAATGTATGATAGAATAGAGGTCAAAATCTGAGGGGTATAACAGGACCTTCAGTCTAGCTATGCAGTCTCCACTGTGCCCCTGCCATAAGGAGAACCAGAGTTGGGAGATGAGCCATCCCAACTCCTTCGACTAGCTAATGTGGTCGAAGCTTGCCTTTGTCGCACACAAGAAGAAACAGAACAAGCCACCCAGACCTTGAATCAAGTGCAAGGCGTACTCCTATAAAAACATAGAGCTACAGAGTAGGAGAAGGTTTCTCTCCAGGCAAAGTTTGAAGAAGAGAAAGTACAAATGCAACAAGAAAAAGAACAGTTGCTTGTAGAGAAACTCAAAGTGAAAGAAGCAATCAACAGATCCCTCCACTCTGTGACAGGCTTAGAGCCACAAGTAGAATACCAATTCATGCATCAAGTAGAGTATATCACAGAAGCTATCCAACAGCTACAACAATGAATATTAGACTTAGAGCTCTGCACAGTTCCCAACACCCCGAAGGATGTGAGAGACCAAAGAGAAGCAACTGCTCGAAGCATAGTTGAGAGAATAAAGGACCTTGCCATGGAATCTAAGAAACTCACTATTCATAATGCCTAGACCTATGAGAAAATCATGGAGAATCCATAACTGAAGGCACTAGAGTCGCATCTCCAAGAGGCAAAGTATCAAGAAGAAATGATACATGTGTATTTGAAGCCATTTTCAGTTGTGGAAAGAATGAAGTGATCCCAAGAGCAATGCACTTCCCAACAATAGGTCCACACTATCTAGATCAAAGACATGGAAGTGACTCAGAGGCTCCAACCTATATAGGATAAGGCTTACCAACTGTTCACCAAGATCGAAGGATGAGGAGAGAAACTGGAGCAAGTCATCACTATAGCTGAACAACACTTATAGGGACCTATCAATGAAGCAGTCATACAATATTTCACTAAACAAGAGGCTATGGCACAACAACAAGTTGAAGTATCTCGAGCCAAGATTAAGGATTTTGAAGTAGAACTAGTTAGATCAGAGTGACTTGGGATGAATCATAGGTGAGTGTTGGGGGCCTGTTGGCCCTTGACCAAGTTTTGAGGATTCTTGTTCATGTTTGACCTATTTTTGGGTCTTCGATAGGCTGTCAAAGGCGGAGCACAAGATGAAGCAGAGATCACAGGATATCGACCCCTTTTAGGCCCCTTTTTTGGATTTGGTATTATGTAATGGGTATGGGAATGTTGACCCATGGGTTTACCCATGATTAGGCCTATTTTGTAATGTATAAATAAATGTTAGGTGGTGTAGTGAAAATATAGAGAATGATTGGCTAAGTGATAGAGTTGGATCTGTGTGATCAAGAGTTGTATGTTCTTTGTGCATATTGTGTGAGACTTACAGAGCTAAGTGTAAGTCATTGTAAGAGACTGTGTGAAGGCTTGGTGATATACCCTAGTGAGAAGAAGGAGGATCTAATGGAGTGCGCACAGATCTCTTGTCTTCTGCGGAGTAGAACTTGGATTCTATGTGCCTATAAGAAGCTTTACCAAAGATAATAAAGAAGAGAAGAGTTGGTGGACATAGCCCCAGGGTGGGGGTGAACCACATACATGTTGTGTTGCTAATCTTTGTGTGATGTATTGATGTGTTTATGTGTTTATTTTCTTAGTGCTTTAATATAGATGAATGATCTATTGATGCTTAGTGCTTAATGATATGGATGGAAGTTGGATCTGACTGATATACATATTCTTGGTGTTTGAATCTACTAGATCTGATCTTCTTCATCATGCTAAGTGTTGCTAGATTCTAGACTTGGTTGAATACTATGATGCTCTGTAACTAGGGTTTGATGCATTGTAACTAAGACTGAATATTGATGAATGTTAACTGTTGAGTTCTCTTTTAAGTGTTAGACTCATATATCCATGTCCCAACTAAGGTTGTATACATCTGAGTCCTGCAACCACCCTTTCCTCTACCTCTGGTGAGACTTCGTCTTCTCGCAGGTGTTGCCGAAAGGGCCGGTAGTTAGGGTTTTGTTGGTGCATTATTGTAGAGTTGAAATCTAGGTCTTCCCCTATGCCAACAAGCATCCTTATGCCTCCACCACCACCCTAACATCTCATCACTTCCATGATGTACTAAAACCCCTCCACTTTGTCCCTTTACCCGTTAGAGAGTCAAATCATGTTTTTTTTGTATGTTGACATCTCATTAGAAAGTTCACAGTGCATTCCCTAGTACATTATGCTTTCATCACCATAATTTCACTCATGAGCCTTGTCATCCAAGTCTCCTCATTTTCAGCACTTATATATTTAAAAATATAGCATGGGATTTCATCATTAAAGTTTTAAACTGTTTTTCCAAGCTTTCAAATTTATTCTAGCTTGGCACTGCAAACACTAGTGCTTTCAGAAGGGCACTACAAAAATTGTTGTGAACTCGCTAGCGAAGGTGACTTGGAGGTTAGACCATTTGTAGATGAATTCATTCAGGATCAAGCAAATCAGTTTTCAGGTCTCTGCCTCCAGGTACTCCATGAGTATTTTTAGCTCTGTTGAAGGATAGTAAAGGTTTTGTTTATCATTTCTTCTCCTAGGCGATGCGAACTGGTGATCCGCGCTGCCAACTATCCTACTTACCCATGTTATCATGAATCTCAACCAATTTCATATATATCATCCTCTTTTTACCAAATCTTAAACAAACCTTGTTGTTAGGCCACCTTGCCTATCCCATATTTGTCCATTTCTTCTTATGCTACAAACTTTGATGCGAATCCCCTTGTTCTGGTGCTTTAAACTTTATGCAGTAACCTGGCACTATTAATCACCTATTTTAGAACTTTTTACCAACTTGTTTTCATCAACATATCCATTTTAAATTCAAGGCTTTCTATTTTGAAATTGAAAAGACTTTTTGCTGGTAAATTCATGATGAATTTTGTAAAGATGATGGTGATGTATTGAACAAAATATTTTTACTGCAAGTTGTCTCCTTGTATCTTATTTTTCCTGTGTAGCCTTCATTCATCTCCTTGACTAGCAGCTATCCTTTCTTAATCCTGTGGGTCAAATAGGCTGGACAACACTACAACCTTAGACATAACCATCCTTTGAAATATATTATCCATCAAAACCCTAAATCCTTTATTTTTTTGTTTTTCCTCTTCCATCACTCAAATTGGTGGTTATATTTTCTTCTTATGACATCAATGGATACTCCACAACAGAAGAAGGCTTACAAGGGAGGGGGAATTGTGAGGATTGATCCCTATGACATGCATTTGTTTTTTTATGAACCCCTGATCAGTGAAGTCTTCCAAAGAGTGGGATGTTTTAATTTCTTTCAAAATATGCTGAGGGAGAACCCTAAGGTGGCTAGAGAATTTGATTTGAATTTTGATGGAACCAAAACCAAAGTTGGGACACTTGAACTTGAGGTATATGAAGAAACCATAGAAACAACAATTGAAATACCAAATACTGGTGAAATATGGTTTAATTCCATGAACCTAAATGCAACCTTCTCCAAATAATTCCTTAAAGCAGAATGTCTGGGAGATAATCTATCAAAGGGAGTGCCCAGGAGCCACGTGATTGAAGGATTTGATAAGATTCTAAAGGTAATCCAAAGATATTTCACCTATGAGGGAAGGTTCAATATGATTTATCAGTAGCACATTATCCTTTTGTTGTACTTCACAGCAAACGATCTCATGAATGTCCCTTTATATTTGTTTAGAAGCATTGAAAAAAAGGCTGACAGAGTTCAGGCTAAGTCAAAGGTAGTTGACACAAGTGTTTTTCACTGAGGGATGATTAAGATAATTGTGATGGAGGATTTAAAGAAGAAACAAATTGACTAGGAGAAGTTTCAATTGAATGTTGTGACAGAGTTCAGGCTAAGTCAAAGGCAGTTGACACAAGTGTTTTTCACTGAGGGATGATTAAGATAATTGTGATGGAGTTCATTACCCCTGCACACTTTCAATTGAATGTTGTTACTACTCCACAATCCAAGGTGCAAAGCCCTCTTCAAGCTGATATCATTGTACATACATAGACAAGTAAGAAGAGGAAGAGAAAAGGAATTGTTAAAAATGATAAGTCTCCTAAGGAACAATAAGGATAAGAGTGATCTCATTACTCTCCACGGAGGGAGTTTTCACCCAAACCATATCCAGAGTTAGTAGAAACTCCATCAACTAGAGACACATGCAAAAAAGGATGGAGGTTACTTTTCCCCTCACCATTTGTTGTAGTTGAAGCTAGAGTTACGAGGCCTTTCACCAAGTCATCAATAAAGAAATAAAGTATTGAAAAGGAGGACATAGTGGAATCTCCCATAAAGAGAAAAGGTAAAGGTACAACTGAATTTGTTGAAAATACTATTGAGGTTATAGACATAACCACTCCTCTAGAAAATCCTACCTTCAAAAGGATGAACAAACATCTTAAAGAGGCTAGAAATGAAACTGATAATTTTAAAGGAGAAGGGTTGGTTGAAAGGAAAGATTTGAGTGACCTTATGGATATGTATATGGAAACTATTGATAAGCCCAAGTTTGTAAAAAAGATATTTATTCCCCTCCATAGGCAAATTAAGAATTTACATAAACAAAACAAAGATTTACAAGCTCAGATCATAAGACTTCAACTGGAGCTGCAACATTTTAAGGAATAACTAGCCCAAAGAAATTTGAATGTGTTGGCCCAAGTTGCCATAAGGAGGAGTTCTAGGCTCAAAAAGTAATGGATGAAATAACTTAAGCAATCTTAGTTTTGGAAGTGCTTTTCCTTTCATTTTTGAATATTTTGAGAAAGTATGATGCCTATGATTTATTTTTTCACTCATATACCAAATTACGAAATTTCTACAAGAATCCCTAACTCAAAAGAAGGTTTTTTGAGGGTTTTTGTGGCTTTATTAGACTAATTTGGAAGCTACAGGAAATTTCACAGCGCCTAGTGTTGTGAACTGGTTTCTATAGTCAAGCGTTGTGAACTTCACTGTGAAATGGATGATACAGTCAGCATTACAGGATATGTTGTGAAATCCTATTTTGATGGTTTCAAGAGGATCAATGATTTCCATATGGCTAGGGGAGCATGGTACAATTGTTTGGAGGTTAGTTTAAAGATGGAGGATACCTGGAAAGAAGAGGAATGCACTAAAAGGACACCTCATCATGCAATATTAAGGTGTTAGGATAGTTGCCAACATTAGCCTTTTTGTAGTAGTTTATTATTTCCAGTTTGTACAAGTGTAATTACTTCAGTTTTGGATGGGAGAACCCTATGCTAGAGGATAAAACTCACATTATATGCTATTATTCCCTACCTAGGCTATAAAAGGGGCATTAGAACTCATTGTGTAGGTTCGAATGGTTGGTGTAAAAAAACTCTTTTTGGTGATATTAATATAAAAGAGCCTCCTCTGGTTTGATGTATTAGATTTGATGAATTTTTGTCTAATGAAAGTTAGTTTCCCTCTTTCCATCTTGTTTCTCTCTCACTATGAAATTTACTTTCATTGAATGATTCAAATGATGATTTATAGTTGTATTGCAATGAAGGTTTGATTGTGATGTTGTTATAAATTTACTCAAAGTTTTTAGCTTGGATTTAAGAAGCTCTTGTATCTGAAGTGTTTCCTTCCTTTGTCTACTAGTAAATCCTGATGTTAGTGGTAGACCTACTTCAATTTTCTCATTAAAGTCTTCCTTCTATCCACATTAATCCTTAAAACCTTGGTCTAAGTTAGACAAGACTTCTTTTGCTAATGCATTTTATCTAGAATTTCCTATGTTTTAACATTGTTGGACTGAGTTTTATCCATTTGACACCACATTTTAAGACTTACTTCATAAACATATTGATGGGTACCAATCTTGAACTTTAGCAGTCAAAGTGTAACTTTTAGTGCTAACACACCCCAATTTCTCTGAACGCAAAATAGGTGAACACCCAGACTGTTATGGGAATCAACGGTTCATACTTAGTGCCAAGATCTACTACTCACAAGAACTTCGAGGCTCAGGTCTTCAAAAGTTCTCTCTGCTCCAACATGCATTACACCCATACTCGTGAATGATTAACTCTTAGATCATACGACTAACATTTTCCTCAGATCAACGGTCTGTGATTACTCTAGACTTCAGGCTTCAGGATTTTTCACACATAAATCAATGCTTCCTCCTAAATCACCAAATGTTGAACTGGAAGTCTACGATGATCTATGACCCTTAATCCTCCAACATCCAATGATTGTGATTGACTTCGAAACTCTTGGATTTGAGGTTCCTTTCTCCTAACCACTACCAATCCCCGGAACAATAGAACGTTGAACTGGCGAAGGGTGAGGATCAACGATCCACCTATCCTTGTCAATGGTAGATCACTATGCATTTGGGCCTTCATGGATTCTTGACCAAAAACAACTTACACCCAAATTACTCTAGAGTGCCAAATATTCAAACCCCTATGATCTATTGACACATACACCTGACACCAACAGTCAGGATCTTCTCTGAGCTTCAGATCTTCGGGGTTTTGGCATTCTCTTGCAACAATGGTCCAATTCTCCCGAACTGTTGGTCTTTCGAACAACTTGCCATTTGCTGACACGTGGCCCTGAGGCTAATGTTCATGATCTTCTCTGGGAATTCAGAGCTTCAACATTTCTCCTAAACTTACATTAACAACCCAAATTTGTTGGAGTAGCAAAGTCCAAAGGACTTCGGTTCTTAACTTTCGTGTCTCTTACCTTGATCCAATGGCTCTTGGTCTTTGCACTCATATTCTATGGTTGGGATCTATTCTCCTTTCTTGTGTGATCCTCCTCATATATGGGGTTGATCCGATGGCCCAGATCAAATATTACAGCCAATTCAATGGATTTTAAGGCTCCTCTTATGTTGTAACTTCACTTTCCTTCCAATGAACGATTTCTTGAAGGTTTCAAAGGCTCTACCTTTGATTTATCCTCTACATGGTCGACTTCTTGGTCTCTGGATCCGCTACACCTCCTAAGCTTCAACACTTCAGATGAAGTGTGAGCGCATACTTGTGCTTCTTCTACAATCTGGGACTTATATTGTTTTCGCTTTCTACACTCCTTGTAGGGATCTGTGTGAACTCAGACTACCTCTCCTAAGATTTTGAAACTGTAAATGGTTTCGCCTCCATGCTCCTTGCATTGGCACTGTGCCCAATAGCACTATCTCTCTTGAAATTTCTATTACTCAAAATCGAAAAGTTTTAGTCCTTTTGTTCTCTTCAGATGACCTCTTGTTCCATCCTAGCATGCTCTGTACTCTTCCTCATGAGCTTTACCTTCGGTTTTGCTCACTTGGAAACCCTCTCATAGAACTCCTAAACGAGTTCTTGTGCACTCCTTGCATTGGCTTCTCAGAGTATTCAGTAACTATGGTGTGCACTCCTTGCACTATCCCTTATGCTATTATGACTTGTTATGGTGTGCCCACCTAACACGCTCTTCCTAAACTCGACATTGAGTTCTTGTGCACTCTTCTCCCTAGATTCTCAAAGTTTTCCAACAACTGTGGTGTGCATTCTATGCACTAGCCTTGAGAGCCCAGAACACTCAAAAACTCACACAAATAGAGAACCCTATCTATTCCTGCAAAGGGAACATACATACATTCATGTAATTCATGCATATGCATAGAAAACATTCAGAAACAAACATAAACAAATATCCATTCACATAATACACATGCATAAACGCATATGTAGGGAAATATGATTTTGTATTAAAATTGAATGTTATTTACAATGTATACAATAATGGACTGCAACAGAGTATAAGTTATTTCTCTCCTCTCCTCTATTTCTCTTCACTTGATCTTCCTCTCGTCTTCATCTATCTCTAATGAAATCTCAATACAATTGATATTTTTACATATGAGAGGCTTCTCAAGCCTTCCTTCACCTACTTACATTAAATTACATTCAATTTACATCTAGTCTGAATCAAATCTATATCTATCTACCTGTCATCCATTAAAGGTGAATTACATGCAACCTATACAAACACAATGACTTAGCCTTCCTCGAGCCTTACAATATTGAATTTACATTAAATTTGAGATTTAAACTCAAAAATGAGAAAGTTGGGGCTTCTCTCTTCTTGGGATCCTCTACCTCCTAGTGCGTTGTTGCGTTGGATGCTGACACATTGCTGAGTTGAAGCGATGCTCCTACATCATACTCCACTGCTAACAAAATCATAAGCTCCTGCTCATGGATCTTCTACTGCTGCTATTGAGATCCTCCTGGGTCCCAAATTTCACTCTGGAGTTGTCCACCTGCTCCTATGTCTTTCTATTGTTGTTTTTGTTGTCTTGCTTCTACTGCAGGCTCTCCTCTTGGTCTCCACATATTGTTGATTGTATTATTTCTAACTTCAGCATTAGCCTTCTTATCTCCTCTATCTCCATGTACATATTTTCCATGGGATGGCTTCTCTCTTGCAGTCTTCTCTGTTGTTGCATATCCTCCTCTTCATCAATATCTAACTTGACTTGTTGGATGAGCCTACTCTAGGTTATTATTCTTTCTCCCAGGGATTCCAATTCTTCATATAGATCAAAGAAAAGATCATTTTGATCTCCCATGCTGAATTCATCTCCTGTGGCGTAGGATTTCCACTCCACTGAAGACTCCAATTCCAGAACGATGTTACTGATCTTTTGCTCAACCACCTCCTCTGACAGTTTTATTTTTTCCAGTTCCTTTGCTCTTCTATCATCTCCTTTTGTTGGTACAAGTCCATATTCATCCAAATTCTCCTCGATCTAGAATGTTTTTCCACTTTCCATGATCGCATCCTTTTGGAAGTCTTCTTTTGTCTTTGTATTTCTTAACCAATCCTCCAGCATCTTGAACTTCTTCTCCCACTGAGTGAGAATTTTATTTGAATGCTCCTCTTCTTATTCTCTCCTTTCTTATGTAGATTTCATTGTCTACTCTTTCTCCTCCTCCATGACAACCTTTTTTGATTGTATTTCTTCTTTTGTACCTATAACACATGCACTATTAGTTTTAAAAACATTTGTCCCAATGACCTCTTCTCTAGATGCCTCCTACATCACTTCCTCATGTGTAACACATGCACTGGCCTCTGCTGGGATATTTGGCATGAACATACTGATTCCCCCAATGATGAAAATGCACCTATGATATTCCTCCTCGATATTTGAAGTATTTAACTTCTCATCATCTTCATTCATATGGTATTCAACCCCACATGAATATTCATACTGATTAGGATTCTCTCCTACCTCTTCCTCCTTTTATTATGTCAGCACTCCTTGCTGATATAAACTCTCTTTTGATTCCATGAGACTCTCAGATAGTCTCATATCCTATTTCCCACCTAGAAACCTAACTTTTCCTTTATTCCCTCCTCACAATCTACAAGATATTTGATTTATCTCTCTTCCTCCTCATTGAGTCTCTCTCCAATTTTTGGTTCACATATGTAAACCATCTCCTCCTCTATGTCACTAAGGTTTTCCACTTTCCTCAGCCACCTCCTCAGTATTTGCATCTTCTTCTTGGAAATCAACTATTGGATAGTCCACTTGACTTTCCTCTTCATGGGCCACTCGTACCTCCATCTCTCTTGCTACATCCTCTGCCATTGCAATGTTAATATGTTGAGCTCCTCTCTGGTCTCATTTATCTCTTTATCCATCTCCTCTTTGCTCATATAATTGTGGTCTCATATTCTACCTTGTCTATGGCCTTTAGTAGCCATTTTTTTTCTCCTCTATGAGATTCTAATTTCTCATCATGAGTTATAGTCAGCCTATACCAAGATTCTCCTCACTTAGCCTCTACTTCACCTACTGGAACCTTATTTGATCTTTTACACTCCTACTGAGATTAGACGCACACATCTTACACTCACTCCTTCTTTTGAGTATTCCTTTATCTCTGGTTGTTTTACTCCAAATGCTCACCTTAAGAGATCCACGAGCTCTCCTCTTTCAAGAATAGAATTGGTCATTTTCTTTCAGCCCACATGGTTGCATATTCTCTATCGTACACTTGCAAACACTCTTCACACAGAGCACCAGTACTTTGTCTCTCTTCCTTTTCATGCTATCTACAGACAAAAATCAATCTCTGATACCATATGATGCAAACTCCCACAGCCTCTTGGGGCTCACATGACCTTCTGGTCTAGGATTGTTCTCGTAGGAGTTGAATCATCTCTTAGATCCATATTGGATCCTCTCTTAATGCACACAGGACCTTAACTTCCTTGTGCAGGTCCCACAAAGACCCACGGGCACTTTCTCATGTGACCCCTTTATTCTTATTATCAAATTCAAGCATTATCCCCTTAACGTCGGCCAAAACCACATGTGACCAAGGGCTATGACCGAGCACCTAAAAAAAAGAGCTACTTTGGTGCTCTAAAGCTTCAGGATCTGGGAGTCTTGAAAAAAACACACCCCAATTTCTCCAAACGTAGAATAGGAAAACAATGGAACTGTTATGGGAATCGATGGTTCATACTTTGTGCCAAGATATACGACTCACAAGAACTTCTAGGCTCCAGTCTTCAAAAGTTCTCTCTGCTCCAACAAGCATTACCCCCGAACTCGTGAATGTCAAACTCTCAGATTGAATTTCTAACATTTTCCTCGGATCAATAGTCCATGATTACTCCAGACTCCAAGCTTTAGTATTTTTCACACATAAATAAATTCTTCCTCCCAAATCACTGAATGTCAAACTAGCAGTCTACGATGATCTATGACCCTTAATCCTCCAAAAGCCAATGACTATGATTGGCTTCAAAACTCCTGGCTTTGGGGTTTTTTACTCCTAACCACCACCAATCCCCCAAATATCCAAATGTCTAACTAGAGAAGGGAGGGGATCGATGGTCCACGTGTCCTTGTCAGTGGATGGTGAAGATGGATTCTGGCCTTTGGGGATTCTTGACCCAAAAAAACTTACACCCAAATTCCTCCAGAGTGCCAAATCTCCAAACCCTTAAAATATGTTGACACATACACTTGATGTCAATGGTTAGGATCTGCTCCATGCTTCGGAGATTCATGGTTTTTTCATGTTCTTACAACAATGATCCAGTTCTCCTTGATTAATAGTCTTCCCAACCACTCACAATCTACTGACACGTGGCCCTAACACCAACGGTCAAGATATTCTCCAAGACATTAGAGCTTCAATATTTATCCTACTCTTACATTAACAACCCAAATTTGTTGGAGAGGTGAAGTCTAAAGGACTTTGGTGCTTAATTATCATGCTTCTTACCTTGATCTAATGACTCTTGGTCTTTGCGCTCAGATCCAACGGATGGGCTTTATTCTCCTTTCATGTGCACTCCTCCTCCTCTCTGGGGTTGATCCAACGGCCCAGATCAAATATTATAGCCAATACAATGGCCCAGATCAAATATTATAGCCAATCCAATGAATTTTAACACTCCTCCTATGCTCCAACTTCACTTTCTTTCCAACAAAGGATTTCCTCAAGGTTTCAAATGCTTGGCCTTTGATTTCTCTTCTATAGGGTTGACTGCTTGGTATCTTCCCACGCTGCACCTCCTAATCTTGTTCAACACTTCGGATGAAGTGTGGGTGGAAAATTTTGATTCTTCTGTAGTCTGGGACTTAGAATGCTTTTTCCTTGTGTGTGAACTCAGACTACCTCTCCTAATATTTTGAACCTATAAATGGTTCAACCTTCATGCTCCTTGTGTTGGCACTATGCACACTTGCACTATCTCTCCTAAGCTTTAGATTACTCAAACTTGAAAGGGTCATGTTTATTTATTCTCTCCAAATGACCTCTTATGCCCTCCTAGCATGCTCTGTATTCTTCCTCCTGATCTTTACCTTTGGGTGTGCCCACTTTGCAACCCTCTCACAAAACTCCTAAATGATTTCTTGTGCACTCCTTGCGTTGGCTTCTCAGAGTCTTCAATAACTATGGCATGCACTCCTTGCACTAGCCCTTCTAATATTATGACTTGTTATGGTGTTCCCACCTGGAACGTTATTCCTAAACTTGACACTAAGTTATTGTGCACTCTTCACATTGGCTTCTCATAGTTTTCCAACAACTCTGGTGTGCACTCCTTGCACTAGTCTTGAGAGCCCGGAACACTCAGAAACTCACATAGATAGAAAAGTATATCTATTCTTGCAAATGAAACATACATACATTCATGTCATTCATACATATGCACAAATTTTTTTTAGAAACAAACATAAACACATGTTCATTCACATAATACACACATAGAAATTCATATGTAGGGAAATATTCTTTTGTATTAAAACTAAATGTTCTTTACAATGTGTACAATATTGAAATGCAATAGAGTCTCAGTTCTTTCTCTCCTCTCCTCTCCTCTCTTCTCTTTCTCTTCTCTTGATCTTACTCTTATCTTCCTCCATCTCTAATTAAATCTCAATACAATTGATCTTTTTACATAAGAGGGGACTTACGAGCCTTCCTCCACCTACTTACATTAAATTACATTCAATTTACATATAGTCCAAATCAGATCTAGATCTATCAAGTAAGGAACATGCTAAAGGACCATGCCAAAGGGGTTCAAACTTACCTTCTCCCAAGGTATCATGGTCCTAGTCATAAACAAGTTGGAAAGGGGTAAATCCAGTGGCATTTTTAGTAGAGGTGCGGTAATCCCATAATGTTGGAAAGAGCATAAGGTGCCATTTTTTCTTGTGTTTCCATAACATCCATTGGATCATTGTATTGAGGCCATAATTGATGGCTTCTACTTAGCCATTGGCCTGAGCATAGTAGGTTTCTAAGTTGTCATGTTGAAAACCCAACCTGGAAGCTAATTCATACATCATCTTATTACAAAAATGGGACCCATGGTCCTTCACTATGGTCTTTGGAACATTGAACCTTGCAATTATATGATTGAATATGAAAATAGAAGTGATGGTTCTATCATTAGAAAAGGTATGCAAAGCCCCATCCCATTTAGTGAAGTAGTCAATGGCCATGACGATGTATCCATGACCATTAGTCGAGGTAGGTTTACATGTCATGAAATCAATGCCCCATTTAGAAAAGGGGTCGATGGTCACCACATGATGTAGGGGGGTAGGATAAGCACTCATCTTATGAATGAAAATTTGACAAGAATGACATTTATGGACCACATTCATACAATCTTTAAATATTATGGGCCAAAAATAACCAACGCATAGTATTTTTTGGGTAGTGGCCAACCCAGAGAGATGAAATATACATGCCCCCGCATGGAATTCATTGAGAAATATTTTAAATTCCTCATGGATAAGGAAACAAGATAGAATCAAATCCACCCTCGATGATACAAGGTGTCATCTAAAATAAGGTAGTGTCTATCCTGATGCGTTATGTATCGATGTTCATTGCAGGAAAGATGAGCATGGAAACGTTGAGTCTGGAAGTATACCAATACATATCCATACCAAGGATTAGAAGATTCAATAAGGAACAATAAATCATCAGAGAAACATTCATTAACCACTAGTTTCTCATTAGCTCGGGGAATTTCAAACATCAACTCTACAAAATACAAGGATTTATTAGACTTAGATGAAACAAATTCCAAGTCAAACTCTTTGATGATTGCAATCCACTTCGATTACATTCCCCCAATGATCTAATGGCTCAAGATGTGTTGCATTGGGTTGGCATCAGAAACTAAAGTGGTTTTTTGCAATAGGATGGGATGGCGTAGTCACTGGACAGCATAAACGGTCACCAAGGCCAACTTCTCAACATGAGAGTATTGGATCTCGGGACTTGCAAGTCCCTTTATAAGATAGTAAATTATATTCTCTCATTGTGCATCATCCTCTTGGAAGAGAACACTACCAATAGTGGATTCATAGTCCGTGAGATAGAGAAAGAAATATTGAGTATAGTCAAGAGGTCTCAATAAAGTCAACATCGTGACCTTTTTAAAGGAGTTAAGTGACTGTTGTTCTTGTTCATCCCACACAAAATGTACACCTTTCTTGAATAAGTTCATAAAACCTTTTGTGATCTCATCATAATTGGCAATGAATCTATGCAAAAAAAATTCCTTCCCTTGCAAACTTTGAATTTGGCTAATGGTTCGAGGAGGAGAAAAACTATCAACAACCTCTACCTTTAAGGGATAAACCAACATCCCATAGTTTGACACAATGAAGTCCAAAAATATCCTAGAAACTACACAAAATATGAATTTATCTGGATTTAAATGAATGTTCTAGTATTGACATCATATAAAAATGTCTTGCAAGTGACCAGGGTGATCCTCATATCTCTTTGAGTGAGAAGCCAAATCATATAAGTAATCCTGTACGATTTGTTTGATGTTGTGGAAAGCATATGACATGGCCCACTGGAAAGTGTCTCCAACATTTTTAAGACAAAACGAGTTTCTGATAAGAAAAATTACCTCAAGGACTGTAGTATTCCAGATATAAAATAATATGCAGAAAATAAATATTTTAGCTAGAAATGGCAGAACAACAATGATATAACCAAAAAAATACTAGAATAATACCATAATAACACCAGAAAGAGCACCTTGAATAATGATAGCAATATTCACTTTCCTCTTAGAGAAAGGAACCTTCAGTAGAGAATAGATCTATTACAATAATATCCAATATAAGATTTATCATACCCTCTACTCCTATTTATACTAAATCTATCTATCCAAAAGAACAATCTAGAAGAAGATCCTTCTAGAAGCGAAAGCTTCTATTAGGTCTTCTTACATTTGACTTATTCTTCCTTATTGTTAGGCCTTATTAATATTGGCCTTTATTACGTGGAATTATATTATTCTACCTACGTGAGGGGTTAGGGAGGTTAGGTCCCTAACATACCATCCCCCTTGAAGAACAACCTTGTCCTCAAGGCTTCATATGAGGAAATTGTTGTAGAATGGTGGTCGACTCCCAGGTGGAATCTTCTGGAGGTGTATATTTCCATTGGACTAACAATTCCTTGATGGTTTTCTGATGGAGACGATGCTTTCGTTGCGCCAAGACTACTTGTGGCTGCAACCATATGGAACCTTCTTCATCCAACTCAGGGAGACTAGTTTGAGTTTGGCACTTAGTTCCAATCACCTTCTTTAAGCAGGAAACATGAAAAACATGATGGAGCTTCGAATGACTAGTTAGAGTAACTGATAGGCCACTGATCCCACATGCTTGAGAACTATATAAGGACCATCAAATTTGGGTGCAAGTTTTTGACAATGTTTAGATTTGAGTGAAGTATGCTTATAAGGTTGTAGTCGAAGAAACACCCAGTCCCCTTCAACAAAATGGCGTTCGAAACAACCTTGATCTGCTTGTTCTTTCATGTGATTCTAGTCCATGACCAAATTGACTTTGAGGGAACAAATAATAGCCTCATAGACTATAATATTTTTGTCAACCTACTAAACCCCTCAAATATAGGAGAGAAATAATGGGGTATTTTGGCTATATACTGCTTCAAAAGGAGTCATGCAAGTAGATATATGGTAAGATTTGTTGTACCACAATTAAAATAGGGGTAAACATTAATCCCACTGATTTTTCCTCTAAGATGAAAAACACCTCAAATATGTTTCCAAAAACTTGTTGACAAATTTAGTATGGCCATACTTATGGGGGTGATAGGTAGTGTTGAGATGAAATTGGGTGCCTTGTAGCTTGAAAAATTCTTTCCAAACATTGATGGTGAAAGTGGGGTCTCTGTCAGAGACAATAGAATTAGGCATACCATGAAGCTTGAATATATTATCGATGAATATTTGAGCCACTCTGGCAGCTGTGAATGGGTGTTGAAGAGAAAAAAATGAGAATATTTGGAGAGATGATCTATTACCACCATGATGACCAACTTACTGCTTGATTTAGGTAAGCCTACAATGAAATCCATAGAAATATCTCGCCAAATAGAAAGGGGAATCAGAAGCAATTGGAGTGTGCCTGGAGCTTTGACAATTTTTCCCTTGTTGCATTGACAGAACTCACATTCAACCACAAAGGTGTGGACATCCTGTTTCATACCCTCCTAGAAAAAATAACGTTTGACCCATCCATAGGTTTTGGTAAACCTTGAATGTCCAACTATGGGTGAAGCATGAAATTCAAAAAGCATTTCGGTTGGGATTTCTTGCATAAATACAAACAGACTTTTGTAGTGAAGCTCTTCATTGTGCCAAGAGTACCCTGGATAAACTAAATAATTGTGTTTCAATTGGTGGACTAGGCCATAAATTTTGGGGTCTTGCATCCATTCCTGATGAACATCTTGGAGCCAATTTGGGACAATGAAGGAGAGGGAGAAAATGGACACGTCTTCTTCATATTTTCGAGAAAGAGCATCAGCCACTACATTTTCCTTTCCCTTCTTGTAAATTATCTCATAATCATAGCCAAATAGCTTGGTTACCAATTTTTGTTACACCAGGGATGAAATTCATTGTTCTAGGAAATACTTGAGACTGATGATCAGTTTTGATTTGGAATCACTGACCCAATAAATAAGGATGCCAAATATCCACAACATTAAGAGTAACTAACATTTCCTTTTTAATAAATGGATTGTCCCAAATATCACTCTGAAATTTGTTTTCTAGTGAAGTCCAAAAGCCTATGATCTTGCATGAGGACAACTCCAATTCCTTTCCTGGAAGCATCACATTCCAATACATATGTCTTTGTGAATTCTGGAAGGGCTAGGATAGGGTCAAGAACATATCATCTTTTAAGGCTTGGAAGGCATGATCTGGAGCTGAAGTCCAAGTGAAAGAATTATTTTTAAGGAGAGAAGTGAGAGGAGCTGCAATATTTCCTCAATTTCGAACAAACTTCCTATACTAGCTTGTTAAACCTAGAGAACCCCGCAATATCTTAAGAGTTTTAGGTCAAGGCCAATATTTTATAGATTCAATTTTTTTAGGATCCACTCAGACACCATCCTTGTCGGCAATATGACCCAGGTATTCTACTTTTGAGGCACCAAAGGTACATTTAGATTGTTTGAGGAAAATTTGGTTCTTAGAGAGTAGATGGAGAACTTGATTCAGTTGGGAGAGATGGGATGACCAAGTTTTACTATAGATGAGAATATCATCAAAGAAAACTAAGACAAAATGATGGAGAAAAGGACAGAATACATGATTAATAAGACTTTGGAAAGTGGAAGGAGAATTACACAATCCAAAGTGCATTACCAAGAATTCATAATGACCCTCATGATTATGAAATGTAGTCTTAGGAATGTCTTCTTCTTTCATACATATTTGGCAGTAGCCAGAACATAGATCCAATTTGGTGAAGTACTAAGCACCACTCAATTCATCCAAGAGGTAATCAATGACAGGAATGGGGAATTTGTCTTTGATTTTGATTTTTTTGAGGGAACGAAAATCAGGACACATGCACCAAGTATCTTCTTTCTTAAGTACCATGACCACATGGGAAGAATAGGGGATACTACTGGGAAGGATAACACCAGCTTCTAGAAACTCATGAACAATTTTCTCAATTTCATTCTTCTAGGAAAAGGGATGACAATAAGGCTGAACATTGGAGGAAGACTGTCCTGGATGAGAGGGATGGAATGATCATGGACTCCACAGGAAGGGGGAAGTTATTTTGGAGTGTTAAAAAAAACTTGGTGGTGGGAGAATATAGATTGGAGGTTGATATGCACATAAGGTGTCTCAACAGCATGAATGGAGTGGAGTTATAATATAATTCTCGAATGACCTTTTTTGAGGAGCTTTTCCATGCGATGGGAACTGATGATCTCAAGGGAGCTAGTTGTGATGCCTTGGAACTTATATTGTTGTCCCTCTTGTTGGAATTGCATGGTGAAGTCCTTAAAATCCATGAGAATGGGGCCTAGAGTGCATAGACATTTGGAACCAAGAACAATGTCACAACCACCCATGTATATAGAAAACATATGGGATTTCAGGTGATACTGACCAATTTGGAGTCGCACATTTCAACATCGTCCCCCAAATTTCATTGAACCACCATTGGAAATCATGATTTGAAAATTATCAATGACACAGATGTAACAATTGACTTCTTGGATAATGCAACAATGAATAAATTTATGGGTGCTACCATTATCCATAAGGATGATGAATTTCCTATTTTTGATGTAACCAATTAATTTGAGAGTCTGGGTAGCAGAGAATCTAGTGAGGCCATTAAGTGAAATCACCAGGTCAACATCTGGTTAATCATAGGGTGGGGTGAGGTCATATGGCAGTATTAATTCCTCCACGAGTAGAACAAAAACATATTCTTCAAAAATATCCTCAGTCAGAGCCATAAAAATATTATGTTCCTTACACTTGTGCGTGGGAAAATGTTTTTCATCGGAATTATAACAAAGACCCTTGAGTTGACATTCATCCATTTCATCCCTAGTTAATTTCTGGATCTTGAGGGGAGTTGCAGGAGGGGCATAATTGGTGGGTTTAGGGAGAGGAGGAAAGGAGGGTTTGTGGGTCTGGGAGTATATAATATTTTGTGATTTCTTGGCTTATAGAGTGTCTTCTAACCAAGTCTAGGGGCGTGCCATGAGAACATGGGCATGAATTTCATCTTTAAGGCCACTCATAAAGCATTCCCTAAAGAAAGAATCTCGCATGCCCTTCATTCTAAAATACAAGTGCTCAAATGCAACAATAAAGTCTTCCACTATCCTAGACTTCTTTAACTTGGTCAAACAGCCTAAATGGTGGGTGTCAAAGTCAAAGAGGTCATAAAGTTCGACCATAAACTATTTCCAAGAAACATACCCTTGACGTGCCATTTTTCTCCATTGCCACCACTGCCATCATTATGGATCCAGATGTAGGACACCATAATATTGAATCTTGGCTAAATCATCAGTAATTCCATGCAAAGAGAAATAATGTTCCATTTGGGTGACCCACCCTGTGGTATCTGATCCATCAAATTTGTTCACCTCAATTATGGGAGGGGAAAGATCTCGAGAAAAGAGGGTAGTATGAGGACCTTGGTAATGGGAAGATACATGGTCATTTTCACACACCCAACCCCAAAGTACCCTTTTTGGAGATGGGGCATGAAAATTTCACTCCTACTCAAAGATCTCAGATCCTCTTTCTGGGATCTTTGTCCTATTCTTCTCATCAAGGGCTATCTAATAACTATTACCCTGCTTGAATCTGAGCTATAGATTGGGAGTTACGCCCTTCCAAATATCTTCAGGCATTATTGATCAAGGGACACGTGGCACCCATGTGGGTCCATTTTCATTTGTACTATCCCAAGTTCCCCGAAGTCCCGAAGTTCCCTGATGCTCCTGTATCTATTGTGGAAATCCATCCACCGTTGAATCCAACGAAGGAACTTCATCCTCATTTAACACATAGGATTAAGGACTTTGAGTGTTCAACGTTGAATGCCCCTTTTTATTTCTATCCATATATTCTTTGGAGTGCCAAAAACCTGAAATCCTACCATGGGGCTCTGGCCTTTGGCCCTTTAGACTTATCTACGATACTACATGCAATCCTCTAGAGTTTTGAAACCCTGAACTCCCAAATGGTCCACCCTTGCACGTGAGGATGTATTAAAAGAAGAGGTAGGGATAAGTGGGTCCCAACATCCCAACTTTCCTAAAGTCTCAAACTCCCAGTGTCCTAGGTACTCCATCTGCTATTAGGCCAAGTGAGTATGTGTGAGAGGGGATGGCACGTGGCAAGGAAGAGATGACACATGGCCCCATAAATGAGTGGCATGTGTCTTGTTCTAAAGGGCACATAGGTTTTTTCAAAAGCATGAATCAAGGTGACATGTGGCACGTCAAACATGGGTCCACATCACCCTAGGTGACATCAGTGTGCCACATCACTTTGAACTAACAACCTACCAAATCCCCTTATATCCCATAGTCAATATGTGTCCACATATATCAATAGATCTACAACATTCATTACTTCACAACTTCAACATTCAGGGGATCCACTGTGTAACTTCCTCTTTTCTCCTAGAGTTTTCAGCATTAGGCTGACCATAGTATAGATATCACGGTCAAGAGGGATCTTGAAGCACCCTAGGATTGATGGTTCATGTTACTTCACAAGTTAGGCATTCAGGGGTTTCACCCACTTATCACTCTTATTCTCCTGGAGTGGTCAACGTCGGACTGACCACGATGTGGATCCAACGGTCAGGGAAAATCCTGAAGATCCTTAGATCTTCGGTTCTCGTCACTTTGTGAGTTTGACATTCTGGGTTCCACTTGTTTAACACTCCATTTCTCCCAGAGTAGGACTTTTCTGAAGTGTTATACACAAATACTTCCACTGGTTGATCAAACTCTTGGGATGGATTCTCAATGGGCTCCCCAGATCCACAACTCACATTGATTCACAAAACCGGCATTATGGGGTTTTGGTGTTATGACACCTCTGTTCTCCCGAAGTGGTCAACCCCGGATTGACCACAACATAGATCCAATGGTCAAGGAATATCTTGAGTATCCTCAGATCTACGGCTTGCGTTACATTGCAATCAGTAAGTGGTTCAGTTTTTAATGGTGGAACAGATACCATGGTCATGGTTAAGGGGACTATCAAATGTCGGTCAATCCTCATTGGTAATCGTAACAACAGGTTTCCTTTGGTTGGTTTGATAGTGGTAAAGCCATAACATCCCGGAGCCCCAAACTCTTGGAGTTATGAAGACAAGGTAGCTTAGCTCCTCTCAGACCTAGTGAAGGGTTCCAAGGTATCGGTCATATGAAACTTTATCAATCTCCATAGGCTACACTCCTATTTCTTAGCCAAGATTTGTTCAAGGAAGTGGGCATGGGCCCATGGTCTCTTGGGTGACTGGCTTGAAGGGAGCATCTCCCATTCATGTATCTTAATTTCTAAAATGGAGAAAGGTATTTCTTGACCAGTACAAGAACCATAAACTTATTCTCAAATTCATCTGAAAAACCCATGTCTAAATAGTTCTCATCCTACTAAGAAGAGGTAAAATGAAACCATGCAAATATAGAGGCTCAAAAAAAAGTAGTAAGAATTTCTAATGATTAGTCAAACAAGGTATAATTTAATCATAAAAACAATCATTCAACCATCACCCATTCTAGTACACATAGTATAAAAATACTTATCAAGAAATATGATAGTAGAGCAATTACTGAGACGGGTGCCCATTTCCACTCAACCATAGGCACAACAACTCCTAAACAAATTTACTACTGGCCACTCCCTAGCTAGATCATTATGTGTTGAGAGAGATCCTTCATACTTGTTCAGTGACAGTCATGGACGGAGGCCACTCTCCTCCTCCCATAAGAACTCGACAATTGGTTTCCTTTTCACCAAGAAAGGGGGCCTGCAATGAGTGCTTCCTTAGTCACTCATCTTCCTGCAACCCCATTTATCATCTTGGACCGAAAATGATTCCAAAAACTTCTTGCACCTAGAGAAAGCTTGGTATTCATTTCTCCTCATAACTTGAGAGTTGCACAGGCTCTTCTACTTCAGGAAGAATGGTCTCTTGACTCATCTCCCCTGCCATCCTCTTTGCCCATGAATTTTATTCTTTTCTTGCCTTCCTCAAAAATATTGCGTGGGTCTGAATCCCTAGTTCATGGTCAGGTCAAGAATTATTTTAGATGGGTACTCTTCCCATCTCCTCATTAACATTTGAGGAGGGATTCCCACCTACCAACCTAAATGGTAAGTTATTTCTAGGTCAAAGGGTTGTTCTAGGTCTAAGTAATTTCAATCCAGTAAGGCACTAGTCTGGTGGGGGCCATCTCAACCACTTCTGGTTCCCCTCACCATCTCTCTCATAGAATCATGATCTACCTTGGAAAACCCCCTTCAACAGTTATGCAACACTATCCATTTTTAATTAATAACATAAATACATACATTACCTTTTATAACAAAAAGGTTCATCAAATCCAACATTCACACATATTCAGTCTACCATAGTCTTTTGGCAAGTTATAGTTATATTTACAAGCTAGGGGAAATAGGGTTGTTACAATCCCATCCCCCTTAAATTAACATCATCCTCGATGTTATACCTGTCAATGTGCTTTGTATGTACAAAAGTAAATAAAAATGGGTATGCATGTTTCATGGCATCCATCATTTCCCATGTAACTTCATCTGGACCAAAGTGTTTCCACTTCACCTTGACCTATGCAATGGTTCTATTCCTGATTGGGTTTTCCTTCCTGTTTATTATGAATTATGGTTCTGGCAGGAATTATCCTTCTGGTTCCATGTGAATCACAAACCAATCAATTATATGATTAGAATCATGTACATATTTCTTCAATAACAAAACATGGAAAGCATTATGTGCCTTCACTGTGGGAGGAAGTGCTAGTATATATTCTATAACTCCCACTCTATCCAAAATTTCAAAGGGTCCACAATAGTGAGGTTCCAACTTGGCATAGGATCCCATTCTCAAGGAGCCTTTTTTGGGCCTAAATCAGAGATACACATGATCCCTTGCTTTGAACTCTCGAGGAGTCCTTTTTTTCTGTTTGCATAGATTTTTTGTATATCCTGAGCTATTTTCAGATTATGTTTTATCTAAATTAATTGTTGTTCCATTTTCATTAACATATATGGCTCAATTGTAATTTTGTCTACTGGGTTATTCCAGCTTATTATAATATTTCATTGTCTGCCATAGAGGGCCTCAAAAGGGCTCATCTTCAATGACTCTTGATAGCTATTGTTGTAAGAAAACTCTACCAGTGGTAGGAAGTCTTCCCACTTCTTGGGATGATGCATTACATGCATCCTTAACATGTCCTCTAACACTTGGTTTACCCTCTCTGTCTTCCCATCAGTTTGAGGGTGATAGGATGTACTAAATAACAATTTAGTTTCAAAACTAACAAACTGCGATTTCCAAAAGTTTGAAGTAAATTTTGTATCTATGTTGGATATGATTTCCTTAGGCATTCCATGGAGTCTAAATATTTCTTTCATGAAAATAATGGAAATATTTATTTCCTTACAAGTTGATTTGACAGGAATAAAGTGAGTAGCCTTGCTCAATTTTTCCACAACTACCATGATGGTGTCATTATGTTTGGTTGATTTTGGTAACCCTGTGATGAAATCCATGGAGATGGTTTCCCATTTCCATTATGCAATTGGTAGGGGCTGCAACAACCCTTGTGGATGTCAGTGCTCTTCCTTAACCTGTTGACATTATACACATTTAGCTAAGTAATCGATTATGTCCTTTTTCAATCCATACCAATAGAATAGTTTCCTGGTGGTTGTGATCATTTTATGATAACCAGGATGATCGGTATATGGTATTTTTTATAGTTCATCCATTCTGAACCTCTTCAAGTTGTCGCAATTTTGAATATACAACCTACCTTTGTAAGTTAGCAAACCATCATTCAACAATTGATAACCCTCATACTTCATCCTTGTGGGATCTTGTTCTAAGTATGATTTTTTAGTCTTGAAAAATGCATTTGTTCCTTGTGCACTTTTGACTCTCTCCCTGACGTCTAATTCACATGTGCTTACAACTTCCAAGTGAATCACTTTCACACTTCTACTAAGGGCATCAACCACCTTATTTTATTTTCCTTTGATATGTTTGATTTCAAAATCAAACTCACTAAGGAGAGCCATCCATCTAGCTTGTCTAGCATTGAGCTTTGGTTGATCAAACAAATATCTCAACCCACTATGGTCTATCATAAGCACAAATATTCTACCTAGGAGGTAATTACTCCACATTTTTAAAGCATGTACTATGGTAGCCAATTCCAAATCGCGGGTCACTTAATTGATTTCATGCTCATTCAATTTTTTGGATTCATAGCAAATCACAAGTCCTCCTTGCATAAGGACTCCTCCGAGACCTTCCTTAAAAGAATATGTACACACAAGGAAGTCCTTGGTTGGGTATAAAATATTCAAAACAGGTGCATTGGTTAGAAGGTATTTCATCTCTTGGAATCTCTCTTCACATTCTAATGTCCAAATGAATTTAACTCCCTTTTTTTGAAGGGAGGTGATTAGGCAACTGATCTTGGAAAATCCTTTTATGAACCTTCTATAGTATCCTGCCAAGCCCATAAAGGATCTGATATCGGATACATCCTTTGGGGTAGGCCAATTCATAATGGATTTGATCTTGTCATGATCAACTACCACTCCTTTAGAAATAACATGGCCTAATTAATGGACATGTTTTTGGAAAAGGTCACACTTACTAAACTTACCATAGAGCTGATGTTTTCTTAGTACTTGAAGCACTAAATTGAGATGTTCTTCATGTTCTTACCTACTCTTAGAATAGATTAGAATATCATCAATGAAAACCAACACAAATACATCCAAGAACTTACTTATTACATTATTCATTAAGCACATAAAAGTGGTTGGTGCATTGGTAAGCCCAAATGGCACCACTACAAATTCACAGTGCCCATATCTTGTAATAAAGGTTGTTTTTTGGATGTCTTCTTCCTTAATTCGAGCCTGATGGTATCCAAACCTCAAGTGAATCTTGGAGAAAATTGTATCACCCCTTAATTGGACAAACATATCATCTATCCTTGTAAAGGGATACTTATCTTAATGGTCATCTTATTAAGTTGTCTATAGTATATGCACAACCTGAGCGTGCCATCCTTGTTTTTCAAAAACAAGGCTGGTGCTCTCCATGGAGACACACTAGTTCGAATGTATCCTTTGTCCAAAATCTCCTTTAGTTGTAGTTTGAGATCAACTAGCTCTGATGTAGTCATTCTATAGGGTGTTCTAGACACTAGCACCACTCCTAGTACAAGTTATATTGCAAAGTCAATATCCCTTCTTGGAGGTAGACCTGGTACCTCTTTTGGAAACACATCTTTATACTCTCTTAATTTTAGATGGTACTATAGGCTTGGTTTATCGTTATCAATAGAGTTCAGCACTTGTATTGCATACAAAGGACATATTTTTATGCAATACTTCTTCACTTGAAAGGTTGATATTTGTCTCACTGAGACATGCTTTTAAATCCCTTGTAAGGTTATCTTTATCCCTTATTCATCTTCACACTCCAAAGTTTTATTGTAACAGTCCAACTTGGTTTTATGGGTTTATCAGGTGGGTAATTCATTCATAATGAATTCGCATGTTGGTATGACCTCTGTTACTTTTCTTTTGGTTCCAGTGGCTATTTGTACCATCCATGATTTATCATGTTTAACGTGTTGAAATTTACATTAATCAACAGTTTGAGGGGAAACATAACTCAAATTAGAACCAGTGTCAATTAAAATGGAAACTAGATGGTTGGAAATCATACCTTCCATCTCCAACATTGAAGCTTGGTGGTCGTCTTGTCTATTATCCAAGGTTGCATAAATTTGTGGCATGCTCCTAGCCATATCATTGACTGTGGTAGCCTCTTGGATATTGTAGACCCTCCTATTGTTTTGTTTCCAATGTGGATAGTCCCTCAACAAATGTTCATCTCCACAACCCAAACATTTCAAGGGTTCTCTCTTTGTGTTATCAGTCTTACTTGGGGCCACTCCAAAGGGTTTATTCCACTATGATATGGAAATTTTTGTTGATATACACATTTAGTAGGAAGGCTTATCTTAGAATTTTTCCCATGGTTCTTAAATATTGAGGATTTAAACCCCTTATTCTTGAATCCCAAATTACTTTTATTCTTCCAGTCCTCATGAGGTTCTTCCTTATTCTTGAATTTCTCATAGAAATACCTTTCCTTTCGGATAGTGTCTTCTAAAGTATTGGGCTCATCAAATTCAATTATGTCCCAAAAGGACTGAGGTAGTCCACTAACAAATCATTTCATTTTTACCTTTTCATCATTTATGTAGAGCACATACCTTATCATCTCAAGATATTTTTTGATATATTTATCTATTGTGAGTTGTCCTAGCTTGAGTTCATAGAACTCCTTGGTCTTCCCATCAAAGTATTTCTCTGACAGATACTTCTTCTTGAAGTATTTCTCAAAAAATTTCCATGACAAGTCCTTCTCATGGATTCCTTTCACATTTCTAAGGTTCTACCACCAAATGGAGGCCTTTCCATTTACGTTGAAAATGTCCATTCGAGCCTTTAAGTTTTCAAAGTAGTCATGGACTTTGAAGTACTTCTTCAAGCCTAGTAGTCAAACTTCTTCTTCTTCCCCCTTCTTAATTTCTCCATCGAAAGTGGGTGGTTTGGCCTTATTAAACTCTTCAGGTTCATAGCTCTTGGAGTGTATCCTCTTCTTTCTTATCCTCTAGGAATGAAAACTATTTTTTCTATTAGAATATTCCTTGGAGTTGTCAATTTCCTCACCAGAGGATTCTTCTAATGACTATCTCTTGGCTCCAAGTTGGGCCTTCTTTGAGGTTCTCCTCCTTGTGTGGCCACTTTCAGGACCATGCTTCCATATCTCAGGTGGACTTTGGGTCTTATTAGTATGATGTATGTCCACATGGAGGGTTGTTGGTTCATATTGCAGCTGCCTTTGTATATCTGATAGGCTTTGCAATAGGACTATGTTAATTTCAGTTTTTATCTCCCGTTCTTTTATCAACATTTCATTGTCATCCTTACAACTCTATAATTTTTCCACGAGGATTCTTATGGTTTCATCCAAATCTGTATGGGTTTCCACCGTCCTCCTCTCATTAGATTCTTCCTCTCTATTGTGGGATATTTCCCCCAACTCATGGTGTGCCACCATCCCTTATGTTTTACTTTCCAGGCTGTCCACTGACTACTTGAGTGTTGATAAAACATTTTATGTTAGTTAATTATATATTATTTTATGAACAACACATACAATTGTAAGGTAATGTCAACTTCTTTATTTGGAACACTAGAAACACATAGTTCATACTTTCAAATAATATAACCATAACATAAAGTTTCATTCATGTCTTTAGTAGTTGTTTAAATAATTTTCTTATGAACGGGGTAATATAGGGGGTTACCTCTTAAATTTTTCTAATAAGATATTTTTTATCGACTTGTTCATGAGCCCAAGTAGACCAAGTGTTTTTTCATTCTCTGATGCTAAATTGTAACATACCCGACCCCTAAGTACCCATTTTAGGGATGAGGCACCAAAATTTTTCTCTTACTCAAAGATCTTGGATCCTCTTTCCGAGATCTCTATCCTCTTCTCCTCATCAAGGGATATCTAACAACTACTACCTTGTTTGAATCCAAGCTATGGATTGGAAGTTACCCCCTTCCAAATCTCTTTGGGCATTATTGATCAAATTCCACGTGGTGCCAACGTGGATCCATTTTCATTCGTAATATCCCAAGTTCCATGACGCTCCTACATCTATGGTGGAAATCCATCCACCGCTAAATCCAACAGTGGAACTTCATCCTCGTTTAAGACATAGACTTAAGGAAATTCAATGTTTGGTGCTTCGACGTTGAACGCCCCTTTTTCTTCCTGCGTGCATATCCTCTAAAGTCCCAAAACCCAGAAATCCATCCACATGGATATGGCCTTCGACCCTTTCGGCTTATCTATGATACTATAGCCAAGCCTCCAGAGTTTTGAAACACTAGACTCCCAAAGGGTCCACCCTTACATGTTACAATGCATTAAAATTAGAGGCTGGGACAAGTGGGTCCTGACCTTCGACCAAATTAACCCCAGTGTCCTAGCATCCCAAATTTCCTTAACTCCTAGTGTCTTGGGTACTCCACCCACTATTAGTCCAAGAGAGTATGTGCCAGAGGGGATGACACATGGAAAGGAAGAGATGACACATGGCCCCATCAATGAGTGACATGTATCTCGTTCTAAAGGGCACATAGGGCCTATGAAAAGAACAAATCAAGGTGACACATGGCATGTCAAACATGGGTCCACACCCTATGTGACATCAACATGCCACATCACTCTATATTGAAATCATGCCAATGGCCCTTATATCCCACAGTTGATATGTGTCCACGTAGATCCATATATCTATGGAATATGTTACTTCGCAACTTTGATGTTCGGGGGATCCGTTGTGTAACTTTTTCTTTTCTCCTGGAGTGTTCAACATTGGGCTGACCATTGTCTAGATCCGACGATCAAGAGGGATCTCGAAGCATCATTGGATCGACGGTTCATGTTACTTCACGAGTTTGACATTTGGGGGTTTCACCCTCTTATCACCCTCATTCTCCCATAGTGGTAAATGTTGGATTGACCACGACGTGGATCCAACGATCAGGGAAAATATCGAAGATCCTTAGATCTGCAGTTCTCGTCATTTCACAAGTTCATCATTCATGGTTCCACTTGTTTAACACTCCCTTTCTCCTGGATTAGGACTTCGTTGAAGTTCTAAACGCAAATACTTCCATTGGTTGATCGAACAGTTGGGAGGGGTTCTCAATGGGATCCCTAGATCTATGGCTCACATTGATTTGCAACTTCGACATTCTGGGGTTTTGGTGTTATGACACCTCTATTCTCCCAAAGTGGTCAATGTTGGACTAACCACAACATAGATCCAACGGTTAGGGAATATCTTGAGTATCCTCAGATATATGACTCGCATTACTTCATGATCGGTAAATGGGTCAAGGTTTAATGGTGGAATAGATACCACTATCATGGTTAATGGGATCATCATATGTCGATCAATCCTCATTGGTAACTGTAACAAAAGGTTTCCTTCAGCTGGTTTGAGAGTGTTAAGGCCATAACATCCTGTAGTTCCAGACTCCTAGATTTCTGAAGCCAAGGTAGCTTATCTCCTCTTGGACTTAGTGAAGGGTTCTAAGGTCCTAGTCATATGAAACTTTATCGAGCTCCAGAGTCTACATTCCTAGTTCTTAGCCAATATTTGTTCAAGTTTGTGGGCATGAGGCCATGGGCATGAGCCCATGGACTCTTGGGATAATGGTTTGAAGGGATCATCTCCTATTCACAGGTATTAAGTTGTAAAATAGAGAAAGGTATTTCTCGACCAGTACAAGAACCATAAACGTATTCTCAAATGTATCTGAAAAACCCATGTCTAAATAGCTATCCTGCTGCTAAGTAGACGAAAACAAAAACCATGCAAATACGGGCTCAAAAAAAAAAGTCATCATTTCTAATGATTATTCAAACAAGGTAAAATTTAATCATAAACATAGGAATTCAACCATCACTTCTATTATAGTAGAAAAAGTATAAAAATACTTATCAAGAAAGATGATAGTGGAGCAACTGCTGAGAGGGGTGCCCGTTTCCACCCAACCGTAGGCACAACAACTCCTGATTGGACACCCCCTAGCTAGATCATGATTCCTTGAGAGATATCCTTCATACTTGTTTATCGACAGTCAGGGATGGAGTCCACTCTCATCCTCCCACAGAAACCCGACAATTGGTTTCCTTTTCACCAAGAAAGAGGGCCTACAATGAGTGCTTCATTAGTCACTCATCTTCCTACGGCCCCATTTAACATCTTGGACCGAAACTGCTACCAACAACTTCTTGCACCCAAATAAATCTTGGTATTCAGTTCTCCTCAGAACCTGAGAGTTTCACATGCTCTTCTACTTCAAGAAGAATGGTCTCTTGACTCATCTCCTCTACCATCCTCTCTGCCCAAAAAAATTCTTCTTTTATTTCCTTCCTCAACAAGATTGCATGGGTTCGAATCCTAAGTTTGTGGTCAATTCAAGAAGTAGTTCACGTGGGTACTCTACCTATATCATCATTAACATTTGAGGAGGAATTCCCAACTGCCAACCTGACTGGTAACTTATTTATGGGTCAGAGGGTTGTTCTAGGTCTAAGTAATTTCAATCCAGTAAGGTATTGGTCTGGTGTCAGACAATTGGCTTAGTTTGATGGAAAGTTGGTACGAACTATTGCTTTTCATTGATGTCAACCATTGGAGAGTGATATTGAATATTGATGTCAACCCTTAGTGATTGATGTCAACCCCTAGAGAAAGTCTGATAACGAATTCCGGTAACACAAAGGTTTGGGTAATGGACCCAAGGTTGTTTCATGAATAATGGTATGTGTTTTAATATATTTGAAGGTAATAATATTATATATGGATATCACATTTAATTACATTTCTGGTGGTATGTGGAATATCACATAACTCCTCATGGTTAGAGAGTTATGGCCATGAGAAGTTGGAGAACCCAGGTTTGGGTAATGGATACTAGTATGAGTTTTGATATATTTGTAGGAAAGAATATTCTATATGGATATTACATGTCATTCCATTTCCAGTGGTATGTGGAACATCACATAACTCCTCACGGTTAGAGAGTTATGCCCATGTGAAGTTGGAGAACCTTCATAGGTCATCTAGAAGCCCCAAAAGGTCAAAGTAGTCAAAGTGGTTTAAGAAATTTTAGAAAGTAAATAATAAAGTGAAGTGATGAGTATATTATAATTCAAAGTGAATACAAAAGAAATTATTTAAATAATAAAGTTACGGGAGAAATTACTAAGTGGACAAGTGGTTAGAAATGGGTTAGCCCTAAAATAAGGAAATTGGTTTAAGATGGTTAGAAGGTAACCCCTTGAGGTAAAGTGGATACAAAATAAATTATTTAAATAATAAATTTAATGGATAAATTACTAATTGGACAAGTGATTAGAAGTTGGTTAACCCTAAAATAAGGAAAGTGGGTTAAGATGGTTTAAAGGTAACCCCTTGAGGAAGCTACATGAAAGTATAAATAAGAGGCAAGACTCTCTCATTTTAATAACACTTGAGCATATTGAATATCTACAGGTGAATGAGGTAAGCAAAGGATATCTAATCCTAATTTCAAAGGGAAGGTGAAGTAAATAAGGCCAAAATTCAAGGGAGGATATTTTCTATTAATGATGTTTTCTAAGGTATGTTATTTATAGGTCATCTCACCATTTTCACAAAAAAGAACTAGAATGATTCAGACTATGAAATTGGAAGGAAACTAAGGAAACATATCCAAGTAGTTGTGGTATTAATTTCAACTTGTGGTTCATTGTATTTTTGGAGTTACACTCCGTGGAAAATAGGGTTTCTGGCTAGTCCCAAAACTAGTCTAAAACAAGTGTTTCGGGTAAAAATGTCATAGATTATTCATAAAAGATCCAAATTCAATAAGGCCAAATGTGTTGGTTAGAGTACAGACTATAGTATTATGTGTAAAATTTTCATATCCATACAACAAATATTCCGTGCAGGTCACGCTCTACAATTTCTCTCTCTAGAATAAGCCAGAATTCAACAAGGTAAGCCTTTTTTGCTATAACACCTTTTCTGAGAGGTTCCAAGTAGTGACACCTAGAGAAATTGCATAAAACACATTGAAGAACATTTTGTACTATTTTCAGATCTTTATTCATTACGGCTACATAGTTATTATTATTGCAAGTTAGGGTTGTTGACTAATCCAAAACTAGTCATGTGAGACTAAAGTAAAGTTTGATGAAAATGCTAGTCTCTTGTTGTTAAAGTTAAGGATGGTTTTTAGGTATGTGATCTTATACACCAGGTCTATTACAGAGTTAAAAATCAGATTTGGATGATGAAATTGATGAGGGATTTTGGTTGAGTTACATGTTGGGTACATGGTTGAGACAAGTAGTTGATGAGTTGACACATACACGAGGTGTATATTTGATGATTTTGGTACATATTGATGAGTCATATTTTATGTGTATTTGATGCATGATTGAAACATATTTGGTGCATGGTTGATGAACTCATTGATGGTCTAGGTTATGGTACAGTTTGGTGCATGGTTGATACATTTGTTTATGGTATAGTCTGATTACAGGTTGTTTGGTACAGTTTGATGCATGGTTGATATACTTGTTTATGGTATAGGTTGATTACAGGTTGTTTGGTATAGGTTGATTCATGGTTGATGCACTTGTTTATGGTACTGGATGATTACAGGTTGTTTGGTACAAGTTGATGCATGGTTGATGCACTTGTTTATGGTACAGGTTGATTAGTATAGGTTGTTACAATGGTATATCTCATAGTGATAGTGTGATAGTGGTTCCATCATTCTACTTATACGTCAGGTCAGTTTTATGGGGCAAGGACGGGTGGTTGTAGCCACCTTCTAGTTGTAGGTGAAGAACATAGGGGATTGTAGCCAAAGAACATAGGGGGTTGTAGCTAGAAAATTGGGGCATTAGAGCTTCCCTAAGGTTGTAGCCTAAGAAACTAGGGGGTTGGAGCCTCCTTCGAGTTGTAGCTAGAAAACAAAGGAAGTTGGTGCTTTCAATGAATGTAATTCTTAAAAAAATATAAGAAAAAACATTCCATGGTTTTCTCTCTCTTTGGGTTTCCATGTAAATCACCATTGTACTATGTATGTGTTTGATTGCTCATTTGTTCATTGTTTATTTACTCTGAAACTATTGGATGATAATTCTACATTGATATAACACTTGCATTTTATGGTGAAAATGGATTAAATTTCTCTATTACTGATTCACCCCTGCTCTCGGTAATCCAACAATTGGTATCAGATCTGGTTCCTTTAGGAAATAGTTTAACCACTAGAAGGAGATCATGGATTATTCTGAGAATGGAGTACCAATGTTTAATGGTTAGAATAGTTTTAAGTATGATATGTGGAGAATAAGGATGGAAGTATTTTTACAGGCATAGGGACATTATATTTGGCTATCAGTTGTTACAAGATATGATAGTTCAAAAAGGGAAAAGACTGCAGCCAGGAAGGAATTGAAGAAGAAAAGAAAAATAGCAATGGATTTCATCTATAAAGGATTACCTAATCCCGTAAGAGAAAATGTTGGTAAATGTTCATCAACCAAATAACTTTGGGATAAGTTACATGACATATATTCTTCACCCATCACAGATTTAGAAAATGCCAAAGAAGATGTAGATTTAGATCAAGAAGAATTATGTTCACCATGTCAAACAGATTCATAATATGAAGAGTACATAATCACCAGAGGTATGTTGTTTTGATTTAATTATGAAAAAATGTGGACATCTTGAAATAGAATGCCATGAAGGAAATGAGACAAAAAAACCAATTGAAAAGAAAGACAATTATGAAGCATAATTGATTAGTGCTTTAGATTAACTAAGAGAAGAAAACAAGTCACTCAAGAAAGAATTGATGAAACAAAAGGAAAGTGTTCATATTTTTTAAGAAGCCCAACAGGTCATCGAGAACTTAAGAACTCAGCTAGAAGAATCCAGAAATATAGAAGAAAATCTTGAATATCAAAAGTAGTATTTCGAAGACAACATAGAAGCACAAAAGGAAGAAGAATAAATGAGAGAGAAGATATTGACAGATCATATTAAGGAAAGAACTAATGATCTAAACCAGCTTGAGGTAGAGTTTGGTCAAGAAGAGAAAGGACTTGAAGAAGAAATAATCAGATTAAAAATTCATCTTGAAGAAGTGAAAGGAACAGAAGAAGTCATGAAGTCTCAGATAATGAAGAAAGAAGAATAGGTTGAGAAGCTTGAAGAAGTTGTCACATTGAAAAGAAAAATAGTCAAGCTCAAAAAGAACGTTGAAGAGAAAGAAACATCCACATCAATTATAGAGAATGAAGAGAATCGCCCTAGGTTGCTAGAAAATAAGAATGAAGAAAATAGAAAGATTTATGCAGAAGTACTCAAAGGAAGGAATCATGGTCAACCAAAATCTAAGAAAACTATTGAAGATACATCTTCAAGAAGACCATCCATGTTCAAGCCAAAAAGAAGTTTCATTCATGATCATGATCAGTCAAGGGAAAAATTCAGAAGGACTACACCACAAAGAATATCATTCACTCCCAGGTATGAAAATTTGTTTTATGGTCATTGTTTTTATTGTACTAATTTTGGGCATAAGGTTGCAGATTACATGGATTATAAAAGAAATGTTCAAGCAAGAAGTCCATATGTGGCCCCATGTAACATTGAATGTTACAAATGTCATAACTATGGAGACATAGATAGTGATTGTATAAGCATGATCATTACTTCCATGAAAGAGAAAACAAATATTGTTGATTAATTGGGTTAGTTGTCATTGACGTCAACACTTGAAGAAATTCCGATAGAAAATTCCGGTAGCGCAAAGGTTTGGGTAATGGAACCAAGTTTGTTTTATGTATAATGGTATGAGTTTTGATATATTTGCAGGTAAGACTATTCTATATGGAGAATACATGTCATGCCATTTATGGTGGTATGTGGAACGTCACATAACTCCTCATGGTTTGAGAGTTATGGCCTTACAAATTTGGAGGACCCTGATATGTTGGATTGAAGCCCCAATAGGTCAAAGAATTCAAAGTTCTTGCAAATAAGAAATTATTTAAATAATAAAGTGAAGTGACAAAGTCAAAGAGGATTATTTAAATAATAAAGTGAAGAGACAAAATCAAAGAGCATTATTTAAATAATAGAGTGAAGTGACAAAGTCAAAGAGGATTATTTAAATAATAAAGTGAAGTGACAAAGTCAAAGAGCATTATTTAAATAATAAAATGAAGTGACAAAATTAAAGAGGATTATTTAAATAATAAAGTGAAGTGACAAAGTCAAGAAGGATTATTTAAATAATAAAGTAAATGGAGAACTTTCTAATTATGGAAAGTGGTTATAAGAAGGCTAACCCTAAAATGAGGAAAATGGGTTAAGTGGTAAAGTGGTTGTTGGATACATGGACAAGTGGAAAATTGGGAAAATTTGGACATTGGTGAATATGTGGACAAAGTGGCTATGTGGAAAAAGTAGCCTAGAAGATGCTTCTAAGGAAGCTACTTGGAGAGTACAAATAAGAGGAAAGGATCTCTCATTTTAATCACATTTGAGCATATTTAATATCTATAAGTGACTGAGGTAACCAAAGGATATCTAAGCCTAATTTCACAAGGAAGGTGAAGTAAAGAAGACCAAAATTCAAGGGAGGATAAATTATTTTGATGATGCTTTCTAAGGTATGTTATTTACAGGTCATCTCACCATTTTTGCCAAAAAGGAATTTCCAGAATGAGTCAGACCATGAATTGGAAGGACATTGAGGAAAGATATCCAAGTAGTTGTGGTATGAATTTCATCTTGTGGGTCGTTGTATTTTTTGAGTTACACTCCATGGAAAATAGGGTTTGTGGCTAGTCCTGAAACTAGTCTAAAACAAGTGTTTTGGGTAAAAATGCCATAAATTCTTCATAACAGATCCAAATTCAGTAAAACCAAATGTTTTGGTTAGAGTACAGTTTTTAGTATTCTGTGTAAAAATTTCATATCCATACAACAAATATTCCATGCGGGTCACGATCTACAAGTTCTCTCTTTAGAATAAGCCAGAATTCAACAAGGTATGCCATTTTTTCTATAGCTCCTTTTCTAAGAGGTTCCAAGTAGTGAAACCTAGAGGAATTGCATAAAACACACTAAATAACATTGTGTACTATTTTCATATCTTTATTCATTACAGGTACATAGTTATGATTATTTCAAGTTAGGGTTGTTGACTAATCCAAAACTAGTCATGTGAGACTAAAGTAAAGTTTGATGAAAATGCTATTCTCTTGTTGTTAAAGTTAAGGAAGGTTTGCAGGTTGAGGTACAAGTTGGTACATGGTTGATGCACTTGTTTATGTTATTGGTTGATTACAGGTTTAGGTATAGGTCGATGCATGGTTGATACATGGTTCAGGTTATTGGTATAGGTTTTTTGGTGTAGGTTTATTGGTACAGGTTTACATTCGTATATCTCATAGTGATAGTATGAAAATGGTTCAATCATTCTACTTATACATCATAGTGATTGGAAGGTTCAAGGATAGGTGCTTTTATCCACCTTCCATTTGTAGCCGGAGAACATAGGGGGTTGTAGCATCCTTCTAGTTGTAGCCAGAGAATTGGGGAGTTGGAGCTTCCCTCAAGTTGTAGCCTGAGAAACTAGGGGGTTGGAGCCTCCTTCCAGTTGCAGCTGGAAAACAAAGGAATTTGGTGCTTCCAATGAATCTAATTCTTCAAGACTTATAAGAAAAAACATTATGTGGTTTTATCCTTCTTTGGGTTTCCACATAAAAACATTGTTGTACTTTGTATGCGTATGATTGTTCATTTGTTCATTGTTTATTTAGTCTAAAAATATTGGATGATAATGCTACATTGATATAACACTTGCATTATATGGTTAAAAAGGATCATATTTCTCTATTATGTATTCACCCTTTAGTAATCCAACAATTGGTATCAGAGTAGGTTCCTTCATAAATCAGTTTAACTAATGAAAGGTATATCATAGAAAGAAACAACATGTATAAAAATGGAAGACCAAAGTTTGATGGACAAAAGTATGCCTTTTGGAGCATAAGGATGAAGACATATATACAGGCACAGGTATTTGAAATTTGACAATCAATTGTAGATGGATACACAACACCAGTAGTTCCGTCGACAAATAAGAAAGCTATGAAACTCGGTTAGAATAATTACAAAGCCACAAATTCACTTCTGAATGGTCTTGGAGAATTGATATTCACCAAAGTTTCACATTGTAAATCTGCTAAAGATATTTGGGACAAACTTCGAATTATTTATGAAGGAAATTCAAAATTCAAAGTAGCAAAGCTTCAAACTTATAGAGGTCAGTTCAAACAACTAAATATGAAGGGAGATGAGAATATTGCAGCTTACTTTTAACGAGTTGATGAAATAGTAAATGCAATCTTAGGATTGGGAGAAGAAATAAAAGAATATGTAATTATTCAAAAGGTACTAAGATATCTTCCTATGAGATTTGACCCTAAGATATCAACACTAGAAGAAAGAGCAAATCTAAACTCAATAAGCATGGATGAACTACATGGAATCCTCACAGCATATGAAATGAGAAATGAACAGGAAAATCCAGATATAAAAGAAGCAACCTTTAAAGCATCCAAAAGGTCAAAGAAAAATGGAAAGCAAAAATAAAAAGAACATAGAAACAATAGTGATGTCTCAGAAGATGATGAAGAAGTGGCCAACTTTGTCAAAAGATTGAACAAGGGAACCAACAATGGGTATAGAGGTAATCTTCCTTTGATTTGTTTTAATTGTGATGGTATTGGTCATTTTGATAACAAATGTCCTCATAAGAAAAAGATAAATGATGAATGTTACTCAAATAGAAAATAAACATATAAAGGAAAAATAACCACAAATAAATTTTTCAAGAAAAGCTTATGCACCAAAGAAGACATCTCATCACGAGATGAAGATGAAGTCAGTGATAGTGAGAAGGAAAGAGGTCTATTCATGGAAGTAGAAGACTCTAATAAATAAGAATTTGAAGAATAATATGAAGAGGTCGAAGAAGAATATGAAGAGGCATAATTTGACTATCGCGAAGAATTGTTGTGTACCATAGAAGTTATCAGAAGATAAAAGAAGAAAAACAAGAAACTACAAGTGGAACTAGACACGAAATAAGACACTCAGGAAATAGAACAAATGATCACAAATTTGAAGGTTCAAATTGAAGAAGATAAAATAATTGAAGAAGCACTCAAAGAACATCTAGAAGGAAGAGACAGGATCATTGGAAATTTGGAAGCAGGAATTGTCACATTAACAAAAGATATTCAAAATAAAAATATGCAGAACAACTCAAAATTTTTGAATGACATTATCAATAGTCAAAAACCTCATCATGAAAAGTCCAGACTTAGATACAATCAGATAGAAAAGGGATCAAGCTCCAAAACAACAGAACAAGAAACATATCCAAAAATCTATGCAGAAACAAACAAATGGGATAGGAAGGTCTACAAAGAAAATTATAGGGACACTCCTCCACTGATAAGATTAAGATTTCAAAATCAACAACCGATAGAAACAGATAGACCTCGAGAAGAAGAAGGATTCATAAGAGTACCTCCTTTAAGAAGATATTCAATTCCCAGGTATCAAACTATATTTTTTGGTTTATGTTATGCATGTAATAATTTTGGACATAAAGCTATGAATTGTAGAGCTAACAACAGGAACATAAACAACTTTGAAATTCATACACAAAAGGGTTGTTGGCACAGGGGCAGACCCAGGGTTCAATGCTACAATAACGCACCAACAAAACCCTAACTACCATCCCTTTCAGCAACACGTGCGAAGAAAATGAAGTCTCACTAGAGGTAGAGTTAGGGGTGGTTGCAGGACTCAGGGGTCTGCAACCTTAGCTGGGACACAGATCTGTGATTATGACACTTAATAGATCACTTAGCACCATTAGTTCATCATTATTTAACCGATATCTACTTCATAGATAAAACAAAGCATCGTAACATTCACCCTGATCTAATGTATCTAAGCACTAGGCATAAAGAAATTGATCAGATCTAGTAGATTTAAGCACTAAGCACATTCAACTATATCAAATCTAACATCTAGATTCATTATAAGCACAAAGCATAAATAGATCTATCTATCTGTCTATATCAAGCACTTAGAAAATATCACATAAATGCATCAGAACATTGCACAAAGAAGAATAACATAGTATTTACGTGGTTCACCCCTACCCCAGGGATACCTCCACCAACTCTTCTTCTTTATTAGATTCAATCATTCATCTACATGCACAGAGCCAAAAAACCCTTACTCTGCATAGGACAGGAGATCTGCGTTGCTCACTAGATTCTCCTTCCTTGCGTTGCAGCACAAAGCCTTCTTAGTCTCTTACAATGAATTACACTTAGCTCTGCAAGTCTCATACAGTCTTCATGAAGCCTTACAAGTCTCGATCACATAGATCCAACTCTTAGCACTTAGCCAACTTTCACAACTCTTACTCACTATTCAACTACTTCTTATATTTCCTATCCTTCTATTTATACATACAAAATACGCATGAACATGGGTAAACCCATGGGTCGACATCCCATTCTCGTTACATATTCCCAAATCCCAAAAAAGGACCCAAAAAGGGGTCAAGATCCCATGATCTCTGCTTCATCTTGCACTCCATCTTTGATAGGCTGTCAAAGTCCCAAAATAGGTCAACATGACCAAGAATCTCCCAAAACTTGGTCAAGGGCCAACATGTGCCCAACACTCACCTGTGACTCGTCCCGAGTCACTCTGGTCTGACTAGTTCTACTTTGAACACCTCGAGCTTGGCTCGAGCTTCTTCAACTTGTTGTTGTGCCACAACCTCTTGTTCTACGAACTCTTGGATGACTACATCATTGATCAATCCCTCTAGACGTTGTTCATCTATAGTGACAACCTACTCTAGTTCTACTCCTTGGCCTTCTACTTCTGTAAACAATTGATAGGCCTTATCTTGCACAGGGTGGATTTTCTGAGTTACCTCCATAAATCTACTTTGGATAGTATGTATTTTTTGTTGCGCAGTGCGTTGCTCTTGGCAGTGCTTCAATATTTCCATAGATGACAGGGACTTCAGTTGCGCCTGTATATTTTTGACTTGATACTTCACCTCTTAGAGATGCAACTCCAGTGCCTTCAGTTTTGGGTTCTCCATGAGTTTTTCATAGGTCTAGGCATTGTGATTAGTGAGGTGCTTACATTCCAAGGTAATATCCTTGAGCCTTTCAACTACGCTCCTGGTGGTTGCTTCCCTTTGGTCTCTTACATATTGTGGGGTCTCGGGTACTGTGTGTAGTTCCAAGTCTATGATTCCTTGTTGTAGTTGTTGGATCACTTCTTCAAGTTGCGCTACTTTTTGTGGAACTCGATCTTCGGCCTTTACTTCTATGATTTTCAAAGAGCGAAGTTCTCTATTGACCATTTCCTTTACTTCGAGTTTCTCCACAAGAAACTGCTACTTTTCTTGTTATAGATGTGCTTTTTCTTTGTCAAGCTTCACTTGGAGAGCAATCTTTTCTCGTTCTGCAACACTACGTTGCTCTACTAGTACCCATTGTACTTGTGTAAAATCCTGGGTAGCTTGTGTTGTTTCTTACTGTGCTCATCGAAGGTGAGCTTCAACTGTATCAACTAAGCAGTGGAGTTGAGCTAGCTCATATCCCAATTCTAGCTCTCCCAATGCAGTGGGGACTACGTGACTGGACTATAGGGCTTTATGTACCCCTCGGAGTTCAGTCTCAATTTGATCATACAACTCCTCTTACTTTGCTTCTTGTTTCTCTACTATTTTCATCAAAGCATCTTGCAGGGATTCTATGAGGAATTCGAAGTCATCGGAGGTGAGGACAGTTTTCATCTTGGTCATGGTGGCCTTCACTTTCTTTCAGAAGGAAGGTTTCAAAGGCAAACCTTTTCTCTTCTTCAGGGATCAACCTCATTTCCTTGATTTTTTTCGAATTCTTTGTCACCTAACTCTTCGCCATCACCTCCTTTCTCTGGTGATATGGAGGCAGTCTTCACGGATGCATTGTCTAATTCTTGGACCTCTTTAGTTTTATTTGCCCCACTAGGTATGAGTGTATCCTGCATAGTTTCTGGGCTATTGATGTCATATATCTCTGCAACATCTGCTGGAACAAGGAGGTCCATTGACCATTCCTTGGTGATATCCTCCAAATCCTCTACCGTCAGCTTGTAGTAGGACTGAAGTTGTTTCTTGTGTTCATCAGTGCGCACTGTGATATAAGTAAAATGTTGATCTGCACTAAACTTCATCAGAGGCCTAAACCGATGTAGAGTATTCAGAGTCATGCAAGGTTTGGACTGTATGGCTACCTTCAGTTGATTGTAGTAGGTATGAAAAATAGCATTTGACTGCCACTCTTTATTCATGTCGCTTGAGTACCATAGTGTACTGAACTTCGCATCCAGTTGTTCAAAAGGATCGATGTCCAGGAAGGTCATACCTTCCGGCATCTCCCAAAAAATAAAGGCTATCAGTATCAAAATCCAGCTAAAATGAAATTCATATCCTTGATCTTGTGCTTCTCTGCAGTAGAGTTCCAAATGGTTCACCAGGTACTTCACCTAGTTCATATGAAGGCCTTCCATGAAATTCCCTATGAGGTCGACTACCAAACCAGTGACATGGGTGGGTCAATTCTTTCAGAATAAATTCCCTACAATCAAATGGCATGCGAGGCATACTGCACCACTCTAGATAGAAGCTTCTTTGTAACCTCACATTCCCTTCTCAACATTGCCATAAGTGTCCTTGATCCACTATGCTAGAGCACGATCCATGGCTTTTCTAGGGTAAAACTCCTATGGATCGAGTCCTTGCATACTCAAACCCGTGATCCGATTGATCAACATTGGATCAACTATTATACAGTGGTTTAGACACAAATAACCTCCATGGTAACAAGACAACAGTAACTTGACACATGCATTTACCTCCTGGTGTTGTTCAAAGTGAGGAATCTTCATGACATTGAGCAAGGTGGACTACGCGAGGTTCATAGTCCACAACTAGGGGATTATCTTTGAATTCTTCCCCTTATTCTGGGTCAGGTAGTTATGTGGTTCAAATATGTTGTAAACTTTTAGATCTCCGAGGTTGAAGTCTCTAAACTTCAACGCCACAATCTTATCTTGGTATGCTCAAACTACATGTATCCCCTTCGGGAGGTATGTAGTGACCATGGTGTATTCGAAATATCTGGGCACGTTGTCTTGATTTACTGTGCCGCTCAGGGGTGGAATATAGGTGGGTAGTATGGTCGGAATCAATTTAGATTTCACTAGATCATCTCTGTGCTTGGCTCATTTTTCATTAGATGGTCAGGATGGTCCAGCTCTGCGAGCAGTGGATGGAGAGGTTGGAATTCCTCTCGTCGATGATGCTTGTACACCTATAGACATCGACATGGCTCTCTTAGTCATGAGGTCGATCATAGCTTCTTCAAAAAATTTCTTGGCAGCACTCAACTCATCCGACATACACACTCGGGGTTAATCATGTCGGGTTTGGAGGGTAACTTAGACACTGCAATAGGATAGAGGGAAATAGCATAATGAGCACTGTGTAAAATTCATGATTGGAAAAAGTGTTCCTGGTGCATGGTGCAACGGGATAAATAGGTAACCCGACAACGAGTTTCTTGCAACAGGTACAAATCCTTCATTAACTTTGTTTTTTCCATTATGGTGCGGTCCCAATGGTCAGATGGTGAGCTATCTACCCATAAATGTCTTTCTACCCGTTCAGAGTGTTGGTATAATGGTTATAATGTCCCCAATGGCTATATTTCTTTGTCATGGCGAAGTGCTATGTGTCACTGTTCTGATATCCCAGCGAAGCTCCAATTTTGCAAATTTTTCTTCTGTGAAGTTTCCTCTGGAACCTTCTACAACTTGTTGATCTTAGCTCTCTTCTTACTTAGCTTTCTAGCCTTCTTCCCTGTGAGCTTTGTCTCGGTATGAATTTTTCCATTCTGATTCTTATATTCTTTTGACACAGTGACTTCGCGTTATTGATATACTTTTCTAAGAGTCACGGGTGATCCTTCTTCTTTATTTCGAATAGGTACTTCAATCTTCAGTGGTTCTTCTAGTGTTCTTGCAACTTTGACATCCATGTCTCTAGTGTTAAATAGCTTTGATATGTTCTTTTATTCTTCAATCAAGTGTGTAATCCTTCTAGTCATGAATTTTTTTAACTCTTGCTTATTTTGTTCTAAAACTTTCTCTTCTTCTTGCCTTCTAACCTGATCTCTTTCAATACAAGGTTTTCCTAGTAGAATGGTAAATGGGGAATTGTTATCAATAAACTTAATAATCTCAAAATCTTCCTCTGTCGAAGTTCCATTGGCATTCATAGGTATTCGATGAGCTTTCCACATAGGTTTATTAGCTTTCCTTTGAATATTCTCATTCCTCCTAGTGAAGGAATCATAACAAGCTTCCCTATAGATTCCCATGTTCTCTCTGTCATGATATTCACTTGTGTTTCCTCATCTAGAACACAGTCAATGTTGAAGTCTCTTATTCTTTATTCAAGGCATTATTTTTCTTTGAAGATCCATGATAATCTGACATGTCAGTGATCATTCAGGGTTTCTCTTATATGTATCAATACTTTCTCTGATTTTTCCTGGGATTCTTTCATAATCTTAGTTTATGGATCTGCCTTAGGTTTTTCTTGTCTCTTGTTAATTTCTTCAATATTAACAATCATTCTAGGGAAATCCAATACTTCATGGTCCATAGCTTTGCAATAAAGACAACTGGGTCTTCTCCCAGGGAATTCCTTAGTAAGATGTCTTAGTCTTCTACAACTGTAACAGAGGGTTAATCCTCTTGTTGGCCCTTGGTTATGGAAGGAAGTGAAGAACTAGGAAGGAAATGTAAAAATAAGGCTTCGCAGGAGACATAGTAACTGTCACTGAGTCAAAGTGAGCAAAAGAGAAGGAAAGATGGAGCGAAGTGCAGAAAAGCAAGCCGTTGGACAAGGAGATTAGGGATGACAGATCAACAAGGAAGAAGGATCGTGGACAACTCAACAAGCAGAGAAAATACATCATTGGATTCTTTGGAGCACCTCACGATGAAGAAAGAAATATAGGCTGGCGAAGCTCAGAAAAAGCAGGTCAAGTTGACCTAGGGTTTTAGACACCTAGGGTTTTGGTATCTAGGGTTTTGGCACCTAATTTTTGACCTAAGGCTATCGGTGAGGGATTGTAATGTATAAATAAAGGTCAAGAGGACCTGGGTGGGGTTGGTCATTGAGGATTGATTTGATATTGTTTTTATAGCTCTGTTGTGGAGAGAGAGGATTGTATTCTGAGATATTCAGTTGTGTGCAAAGGTTAAGTCCAATAGCTAGTTGCGCAGGAAGGGGAGACGAAGAGAGAGAAGAAAGAATATCTGCTAGCTAAGAGTGCAAATAAGAACTATATGATTTACCTTAATAAATCATAAGCGCAATTATGTGGATGTAGCCCTAGAAAGAGGGTGAACCACGTATATTTTTTTTCATATGTTTGATTGATGCCTGGATTTCTGTCTTTATTATATTGTTATTTGTAGTCTTATGTTAGATCAAATATATAGTTGCATGGGATAGACCTAGATGATAAGTGATATCTGAATGTTGTATTCATGTTGTGATAGATCCACTTGATATTCCCCTAGTTGTAGACATTCCTATCCTGTAACCCCCCCCCCTCTTAGCTTCTTTGGGTGAGACTGCATCTGCTTTGCAGGTGCTGCTGAAAGGGCCAGTAGCTAGAGCTTGTTGGTGTGCTCTTAGAGTGAACCTCGAGTCTACCCCTGTGCCAACAAATGGTTCTGTTGTCGGGACAGGAATCTGTGTAAGGTAATGTCAAGGTGGTTCCCATCGAAGACATAGATTCAGAAGTGGATAGAGGATCAAGAGAGGGACTTCATTGAAGCCCAAAACAAGATCCCTAAGATAAGTACTGAAGGTTTTCTATAGAGACACATCTTCACCGATATTCACGAGATCTTATTTGGAGGAATTCATCAATATCTATACGAGTGGTTAGCTAGGTTAGTCGATACCTAGTTCGAGATCAGATCTAGACCTTCTGTGGTCTGGACGTCAAAGTTTATTAAGAAGGTTAAGAGAGTCGACAACATTGTATCAAGGGTTGTAGATCACTGGTTCGATAGTAACATTGGAGGGTATATAACCGAATTTGTTTTTGATAGAACAAAATCATATAGCCAGGCCGAAAGATACTTCTTCAAAGGACCTAGAGGAAAATTTTTACAATTTCTAAAGCTAATAATCAAGATGTTGTTGCATGAAAAGAACGTCTTCAAGATACAGTAGATTGGTTGGATCCGAAAAGGATAATGTTAAAGAATTCAGATAGGGACAACAACACAGAGGCTGGACATACGCATAGTGGGAAATTATTTCAACGGGTTCACCTTGAGAACCTGTTCAAGAAAAACTATGGAGACAAAGGTTTCTATAGTAGAGAATAGGCAGATCAGACAGATAAAGAACATTCAGAACCCACCAAAGCAAAGGAATAGGAAGTTGAAGAACTTTTCCACAACGAGCCAGAGACATTAGGAATTGTGCAGACCACTGAAGTAAGTAATATCAATCCTTTTGTTATTTCAAAAATGCTAAGTAATCAGAATATTTTGAATCAACAGAGTTCGCAGACTACTATTACTAGTAGTTCAACATCTACCCAGACATGAAACCTAGGAAGCTATATGGAAGATGAGATGAGTCTCCCTATCTTCAAAGGAGATGGATCTAAAGATCCTGATCAACACTTGTTCATGTGCGATCACGTATGGAGCATTAAAAATATTACTGATGAAGATGTTAAAAGAAACAAATTTAGCACTACATTGAGGGATCACGCACTGAGCTAGTACATGAAGCTTGTTCAAGGACTTGTGCATCCTAAGCCATTAAATGAGATCAAGAACACATTGGTTGCAGAGTTTAAAAAACCTAAGTCAGATCCATAGTGTATTACTGAGCTAAAGGAGATCAAACAGAAGGTAGTCGAACCTATTTGGGATTTCGGTCAAAGATTCAAGACCCTAAAAGGCCGACTGACTTTTAAAATCCCAAATGAGAAAAACAAAGAATGGTTCATCGCTACTCTTTTACCACACATCAGAGTTCCCTTGATGCAACATAATATTGCATCACAGGCATAATCTTTTGAGATCACCATGAAGCTTGAATCAACACCTATGGGAGAATCTAGCTCGGGCATGAGCCAAATCTTGAGCCAGCTGACTAGTTTGTCTCTACAGGTTGAGGATATGAATAAGGAAAAGGGGAAGGAAAAAAGAGAAGATATCTGGTGTGTGAGATGCAGATATGAAGGTCATTATAAAGAACATTGTCCCATTTTTCATGAATATTTGGCCTCAGGAGAACTGAGCCCCTTGAGTGAAGCAAGTTAACCTACCCTGGTGCAAAGTATGCAAAAACTGACATCACCCTGGTGAGTGCTATTATATGCAGAAGTATGTTTAGACACCCACAAACTTGTACTGCACATTTTGTAAGTATGTAGGGAATGATTATAGATATTGTAGGGCATTTGACCTGATGCACAAAAGATCAAGAGACATGTACAAGTTCCAAGGTGAAGTACACCAAGAAGGAAACAATGCATAGTATAATTCTCCAGGAAGAGGAAGTTTCAATCCTCACAGTGGATACAGAGGATGAGGAGGAGGAGGAGGTATGGGTCGAGGCCGAGGAAAAATAATTCGTTACAACTGCACGTAGCTATGACATTTAGCGAGGGACTGCCAGAACCCTTGCACAACCTGCAGTTATTGCAACTCCTTTGAGCATGTCATCGAGGGTTTCCCCTTGTTGCTAGCTAAGCTTCAGGAAAGATGAGGACCTCAACAAAACTTGCAAGTGCAACTGATATATGATAAACCTCGTAGAGAAGACCCTAGAGTCATTGTTATCACTCGAGGAGGTGTTGCCATAGGAGAAGACAAAGCAGCCCAAGGAAAGACTGTAGATGACCACAGAGTTAGGAAAGCCACAGAGAAGACCCCAATGTTCGATGCTAAGAAAGAAAGACAGATATTTGAGGAGGAAAGAAAAGATTTCAAAGGAGATCAAGGGTCTTCATCAAAGAAACAACCAGAAATCAAAAAATATGGCATGGCTCAGGCATTTGATCCGTCTGCGTAGCCAACAGAAGGAAAAGAGGTAAGAAAACTCATGGAATTTTTGTGCACTTGTGTTAAGATGATTCAAGATAAAAGCGTTGTACAAGAATTACAAGATTTAATCAAGCAGTATGAGATAGGAAAGATAGACTCCTTACTGAATAGGGAAGTGCACCAAATTGGAAAAAGGAGAAGGACAAATAAATAATTACACATGAATTCTCAAATAGGAGAATATGACATAGACTATGTGATCCTTGACTTAGGGTCGGAGGTCAATGTCATGACGAAGAAAACTTGGGCACTGATGGGAAAACTGAAGTTGATATATTCCCCTATCAGGCTTAAAATGGCTAATCAGCAAGTTGTCAACCCATTTGGATGATTGGAGCATGTCCCTATGGAAATCGATGGAGTTGGAACCTTTGCATATTTTGAAGTAATTGAAATTGTTGATGACAACTGCCCTTATCCTGCATTATTGGGAATTGATTGGGCCTTCGAAAATTCTACTGTTGTTGATCTAAATAAGAGGCATATTACATTTGAAAGAAATTCCCTTAGGGTCATTGCAACTTTAGATCCAGATGAGGGTCCTCGATACACAGAGCCTATCAGAGAAGAAGACCACGTGTACGAACTGGAAAACATCTACAAACTAACAGCCAGATAGCAGGATTATATCAATCCTACAACCGATGGGAATCTAAGCTGGCAAAGTGACAGCACATGTTCATCAGACTCAGAAGAAGCATTGGAAAACTAGAAGAACCATATGTATAAAGTCTCTACCAGAAGATGTGCTAGACTAACCAGAGAGGTTCACTGGATCGACACAACAATGAGTAACTTACCCACATTTGATGGGATGAACTCTTTAGAAAACTTTCTATAAGATTTTGAGACAAGTGTACCAACATAGCATAGGCTATTGGAAATAGATGAGGCCATGAAATATACACCAACAATATGGTGGGGGATGCACAAAGGAAACATCACAGACTGGACACAATGTTGAACATTGATGACAGTGCGGTTCTCAGCAAAAGTAGGAAGCTGCGAAGTGAGGTACACAGGTCAAATTTTCCCAAAGGACCATGTGCGAAACTGCGAAGAGGCCTAGAGTGACATTCCTCAAGAAAAATGGGTGCACATATTCATTAACACATTGGACACAATCCCTATCAACTGGTACCTTCAAGCAAAGTTGTGCCTCGTCACTTCATATTGGGAAGGTATGATCCAAAAATTTGTAACCACATTTTGGTTTGAAAGTGAATTTCCTTCAGTAGACCAAGATTTATAGATTGTGAGACAGAAATTATTTAAGGAGGCATCTGTCCTCCCTTTGGAGAAAGAAGAGGATGAATGGACCGCACCATTCCAGATATTGCAAGGATGTTACAACATTATTGTCCATGAAGATGATGATCCGAGGAAGGTAAACATCGCTGAGATAAAAGGCCATGGAAATGTGGAAGGACCAAGAGTTTAGCTTCCATTCATAGGACAATCGATCAAAATAAAGAAATTCAATATTGGGACAAAGGAGACCCTAAATCTTGCCAATGTTAGAGATTATTGGGATGCTTCTACCATTGACAAGACTATAGAGTTATTGCACGAATATCATGACTTGTTCCTGACCAAGTTCACTGATATGAAGGGAATCAAAGGGCCTATGGGTGAGATAAGAATACCTTTGAAACCATATGCAAATCCAGTCAAGAAAAGACCTTACATATTGAACCTAAAATACAAGGAAAAAGTGAAGATCAAGCTCGACATAATGCTAGAAGCAGGGATTATTGAACCTGTGGAAGAGTTGAAGCGGATAATCCCTATGGTGGTACAAGACAAGAAGACAGGAGAAATCAGGATCTATGTGGACCTCAAAAATTTGAATGATGCCTACCTGCATGACCCTTTCCCTACACCATTCACAGACGAAGTGTTGGATAACGTGGGAGGCCAGGAAGTATATTCTTTTAGAGACGGCTTTTCGGGATACCATCAGATCCGCATTTCCAAGGAGGATCGTCATAAGACTACATTTTCCATAGAGTGGGGATCCTACCAATATACATTAATGCCATTTGGATTGAATAATTCCCCAACCATATTTTCCAGCGTGGTGGTTGAAGTGTTCAAAGAATTTTTGCATAAATTTTTAGAAGCATACTTTGATGATTGAACTATTTTTAATTTGTTGAAAAATCATATTGAATGTCTAAGGCTAATGTTGGAAAAATGCAGGCCATGTCAAATTATTTTGAATCTAAAGAAATTAATCTTCTTCTCACCATTTGGAGTGCTATTAGTTCATATTGTATGCAAGCAGGGATAGCTGGTTGACCCATCTAAAATTGCAATTATAGTTGATTTTCCAACTCCTACTTCAGTCAAACAACTGCGCACTACACTGGGCCATACTGGATATTACAAGAAATTTATCAAAGGATATGCCCAAATTACAACACCAATGGAGAAGTTGCTAAAGAAGGACTACCAGTATGAGTGGACAGTTGAATGTAAGAAAAGCTTCGACACATTGAAACAGAAGATGGTTACAACACCCATTCTGGTTTTTCTAGATTAGAGAAAAGAATTTCATGTGCATGTCGGTGCATCTTCTCTTGCATTAGGAGAAGTACTGGCACAACCTAGAGAAGGGGACATTGATCATCCATTAGCATTTTCCAGCAGGAAGCTATCCGTAGCCGAAGTTAATTACACCACTATAGAGAGAGAGGGACTAGCCATGGTGTATGCACTGCAAAAATTTTGTCACTACTTGTTGGGAGGATACTTTAAAATGTTTATTGATCACTCTATGCTGAAGTACCTAGTCAAAAAGCCAGTGTCGGGGGGGTGAATATGCAGATCACTTCTGTTGTTTCAAGAATATCATTTTGAGATCATAGTTAAGCCAGGAAGAATGAACAAGGGCCCAAACCACTTATCAAGGTTGGAACATTGCGAAGAACGTACCAATTTGGAGGATACATTACCAGATGCACAGTTGCTTGCCATTAAAAATATTGATGACCACTTTGCAGACATAGTCCAGTTCCTATCAATAGGAATGGCTCCAGGTGACTATACAATTCCTCAAAAGAAACAATTAGTGGTGCATGCTGTAGATTTTTCACTTATAGCTGGATAGCTATACAAAATGGGACCAGATGAAATATTAAGGAGGTGTGTTATGGATACAGAGCAACCACTGATCCTCGCAGAATCTCATGAAGGCATCGTAGGAGGACATTACGCAGGGAAAGAAACTGCGCAGAAGGTTCTACGAGCTAGCCTTTGGTGGCCTACATTACACAGAGATGCTAAAGAGTATGCTAGAGCATGTGATGTATGCCAAAGAATTGGAAAACCATCCCGAAGAGATGATATGCCATTATCACCACAGATGACCCTACAAGAATTTGAAAAGTGGTTCATTGACTTTGTGGGACCTATAAACCACCAGGAAAGCGCACAAGAGAGAGATACATTATTATTGCGATCTAATACTTAACCCAATGGGCCAAAGCCAGAGTAGTCAAGGACTATAGTGCAACTACAATTGTGCATTTTATATTTGATGACATAATAACCAGGTTTGGATGCCCTAAGGTCCTTATGAGTGATCAAGGTACGCACTTCATCAATAAGACAGTTGAATCCATGACTGAATAATTTGCATTCCACCATCAGAAGAGTACACCTTACCATCCACAAGAAAATATAACGGTTTAAGCTTTTAACAAGATCTTGGAGACAGGATTGACAAAGATTTGTAGTGTGAACAGGGATGACTGGGATTTAAGAGTACCAATAGTACTCTGGGCTTATAAAACCACTTGCAATAAATTAACAATGTAGACCCCCTTCAAGTTGGTTTATGGTCTTGAAGTTGTTGTCCCAATGGAATACTTAGTACCAAGCTTAAGAATTGTTGCATTTACAGACATGGATTATACCAGCACTGTTCGCAAGAAGCTTACACAGTTGGTTGAACTGGAAGAAGAGAGATTCATTGTACGATTCCATCAACAAGTTTAGAAGGAATGAGAAAAGGCCTATCATGACAGGAACATCAAGAAGAATACATTCAAGCCAAGTGATTTAGTACCGATGTATTACAGTAATTTTATCAAACACCCTAGGAAGTTTAGAACGCATTGGCTCAGACCATATGAGATTGCCTATGTTACAAAAGGAGGACCTGTGCAGCTGAAGACATTGAAGGGATATTGGAAGGAAGGATTGGTGAATGGAAGTCAGTTAAAGTTATACTATGATAACCAGCTGCCTCGCAACTCTCAGTAAAAGCATGAGAAAAAGGGTCCAGGTACCAGGTGCAGTTCAAAATGTGTACCAGACACAGAAAAGATAGTTTACACAAGGATGGAAAGGAGGCATAAAGAAGAAAGCAAGGGCTTCACTTTGCAGTCCAGAGTCGAAGCAAAACAAGAGGATTGGATCTGAAGTGCCTCGAGACGAGTCACAGGTGAGTGTTGGGGGGTTGTTAGCCCTTGGTTATGGAAGGAAGCGAGGAACAAGGAAGGAAAGGTAAAAAGCGAGCTTCGTAGGAGACACAGTAACTGTCATTGAGTCAAAGTGAGCAAAAGAGAAGGAAAGATGGAGTGAAGTGCAGAAAAGAAAGCTATTGGATGAGGAGATTAGGGATGAAAGATCAGCAAGGAAGAAGGATCATGGACAACTCAACAAGCAGATAAAATCCATCAATGGATGCTTTGGAGAACCGTGTGATGAAGAAGGAAAGATAGGTTGGTGAAGCCCGGAAAAAGTGAGTCAATTTGACCTAGGGTTTTAGACACCTAGGGTTTTGGTATCTAGGGTTTTGGCACCTAGGTTTCAACCTAAGGTTGTCGGTGGGGGATTGTAATGTATAAATAAAGGTCAAGAGGACCTGGCTGGGGTTGGTCATTGAGGATTGATTTGATATTGTTGCTATAGCTCTGTTGTGGAGAGAGAGGATTGTATTGTGAGATCTTCAGTTGTGTGTGAAGGTCAAGTCTTGCAGTTCGGTGCGATAAGGGGAGAGGAAGAGAGAGAAGAAAGAAGATATTCTAGCTGAGAGTGCAGATAAGAACTGTATGTTTTACCTTAATAAATAATAAGCACTGTCTTGTGTATGTAGCCCTAGAGAGAGGGTGAACCATGTATATTTTGTGCCGTATGTGTGATTGATACCTGGATCTTTGCCATTGTTATATTTTTATTTGTAGTCTTATGTTAGCTCAGATCTATAATTGCACAGGATAGACCTATTTGATAAGTTATATCTAAATTTTGTATTTTTGTTGTGATATATCCACTTGATATTCCCCTGCTTGTAGACATTCATGTCCTGCAATCCCCCCCTCTTGGCTGCTTCGGGTGAGACTGCATCAGCTTCGCAGGTGTTGCCGAAAGGGCCAATAGCTAGGGCTTGTTGGTGCACTCTTGGAGTGAACCTCCGGTCTACCCCTATGCCATCACCTCTCTTTCTTTTAAATGATCCCCAGCCTTTCCCATACTGCGCACTAGGATCATGGTACCTAACCTGCAAAAAATTCATTCTAGGATCCTGCATACAATTATTAGTCCAAACATTCTTTCTATGCATAGGTATAACATATTTTTCACTATTCTTATCGGATTTATTCATATCAAACCTTATTTCATCTATTAATACCCTATTTTTCAAGACATGATCAAATATGCCTAGATCCATGCTTTAGAAACAAAAATTTCCACTTATCTTACTTTTGTAGAGAACAAAGCTTTCATATATATAAATTTTCAATATTATTACCTTTATCAGAGCACAAAGTTGTCATATATTACCTCGTTTAATAAAAAAGTCTCACTTTTTCCTTTCTTAGAGCACAAAGTTTTTGGATCTTACCTCTTTTCTTCAGATCAAACTTCTTTTCCTTAGCACAGAGCTTGCCAAACTAGTAGAGTACTGCGCACTAGAGAAACAGAGATTTCACAGATCTATGCACAGAGATTTCACAGATTTGTGATTATGACACTTAATAGAGAACTTATCACCATTAGTTCATCATTACTTAACCAATATCTACTTTGCAGATAAAACAAAGCATTGCAGCATTCACCCTGATCTAATGTATCTAAGCACTTAGCATAAAGAAATGGATCATATCTAGGAGATTTAAGCACTAGGAACATTCACCTATATCAGATCTAACATCTAGATTCATCATAAGCACAAAGCATAAATAGATCTATCTATCTATCTATATCAAGCACTTAGCAAATATCACATAAATGCATCAGAACATCGCACAAAGCAGAATAAAATTGTATTTACGTGGTTCACCCCCACCCTGGGGATATGTCCACCAACTCTTTTTCTTTATTATCTTTAATCAGTCATCTACATGCACAGATCCAAAAAACCCTTACTTCGCATAGGACAAGAGATCTACATTGCTCGCTAGATCCTCCTTCCTTGCATTGCAACACAAAGCCTTCTCAGTCTCTTACGATTTTTTTCACTTAGCTCTTCAAGTCTCATACAATATGCACGAAGCCTTACAAGTCTTGATCACATAGATCCAACTCTTAGCACTTATCCAACTTTCACAACTCTTGCGCACTACTCAACTACTTCTTATACTGCCTTGCCTTCTATTTATACATATAAAATAGGCCTAAACATGGGTAAACCCATGGACCGAAATCCCATTCACGTTACATATTCCCAAATCCAAAAAAAGGACCCAAAAAGGGATTGAGATCCCACGATATATTCTTCGTCTTGTGCTCCATCTTCGATAGGCTGTCAAAGTCCCAAAATAGGTCAACATGACCAAGAATCTCCCAAAACTTGGTCAAGGGCCAACAAGGGTTATCCAAGAAGGCCTAGTGAAACACAAATTAAAAGTTACAACAAGTTTGAATCTTTGAGCATGGAAGTGGAATGATACAAATGTAACAACTTGGGACACATGGCCAAAGATTGTAGAATGACAGTCCCTCCTAGAGAACCACAACAGAACAACAATAGTCACAGGCATGAACCTTAGAAAAGGACATGGATAAGAAAGAAGAATCAATATAGCAATGAAGAATGCACACTCTCTACAAGCTAAGAATAAGAAACGTGGTTGGTATGTTGACAGTGACTTTTCAAAACACATGACAGGTGATAGAGACAGGTTTCTTACATTAAGAAAGGAAAGAGATGGATCAGTCTCCTTTGGAAATGATGATTCAACTAAAATCATTGGAAAAGGCACAGTCAGAATTGGTAACAAGAATACCAAGGAAGAAAATGTTCTACTAGTATAAGATATGAAACATAATATTCTGAGTGTGAGCCAAATGTTTGACCAAGGTCATAAAGTTACTTTTGATTCACAAAACTGCGAAATAATAAAAGAAGGTTCAAGAAAATTCATTGAAACAGCTGCGAGAACTTCAAGCAACATATATGTATTAGGTGAAATTGGAAATGAAAAGTGTTTCCTAGGAAAGAAAGATGAAAGTTGTCTATGGAATAAAATAATGGGTCACATACATTTTGATAACCTTATCAAAGTCAGCAAAAGGGAAGCAGTTAGAGAAATGCCCCAGATCATGAAACCAACCAACATTTTATGCAAGCATCGTCAACAAGGAAATAAAACAAAGACCAAGTTTAAATCAAAAGAATATTCAATGATAAGACCACTAGAAATTGTGCATATTGATCTAGTTGGGACAACTACAACAAAGGATATAAAAGGTGAGAAATACTTTATGTTATTAGTTGATGATTATACAAGAATGAATGTAGTTTGTTTTCTCAGGAATAAGTCATAAGCTTTTCAAAACTTCAAGGTCTACAAGGAAATGGTTGAAGATTAAATGGATTCAAAAATAAAATGCTTGAGATTTGATAATGGATGAGAGTTCACTTCAAAGGAATTTATGGAATACTGCAATAGGAATGGAATAAAAAGGAAATTCTCCATTTCTAGGACACCTCAACATAATGGAGTTGTTGAAAGAAATAACAGGACGGTACGAGAAATGGCTTTAACAATGCTAATGGATTTCAAATTGACAGATATATTTTGGACACAGGCAATGCATACAATAGTTCACATTCAAAATAGAGTAATGCTCAGAAACAACACTAACAAAACTCCCTACGAGCTATGGAAAGGAAGACCAGCAAATGTGAATCACTTCAGAGTTTTTGGAAGCAAATGCTACATCAAAAGATAAGATGGAAGAATGGGAAAGTTTGACTCTCGTGTGGAAAAAGGAGAACTTGTTTCTTACTCAAGTATGAGGAAAGAATACAAGTGTTACAACCTGAGATTGAACTAAAGGAAGAAGAAAATGAATCAATGGAACAGATTTACGAAGAAGAAACAGAAGATGAAGAAGGGGAAGATGAAGAGGATCTGAAAGAAGCAGAAGACCAAGTTCAACAAGTGCCTCCAAAGACACCTAGAAGACGAGTATAGAAGAATAATCCTTTAGATCAGATTATCAGAAACAAAGATGAAGAAGTTGAGACTAGAAGAAGAATTTTTTCACAAGAACAAACGCACCTAGCACTCTCATCTATGGTTGAACCAACCAGTTTTGAAGAGGCCAGTAAGGATGAATTTTGGAATAAGGCCATGGATGAAGAATTGGATCAAATAGAGAAAAATGACACTTGGGAATTGGTTCCAAGAACAAAGGATAAGAATGTGATCAACACAAAGTGGGTATACAAGAATAAATTGAATGAAGATGGACAGGTTACAAGGAACAAATCTAGATTGGTATGTAAAGGATATGCACAGTTTGAAGGAATCGACTTTGAAGATACATTTTCCACAGTTGCCAAAATGGAAGCAATCTGATTGTTTTTAGCTTATGCATGATCCAAAAATATTAAAGTGTATCAGATGGACGTAAAATTAGCTTTTATAAATGGGGAACTTTAAGAAGAAGTCTACATTGAACAACCAGAAGGATTTCAATTTTCATAGAACGCAGATTATGTCTGTAAATTAAAGAAGGCCTTGTATGGTCTAAAACAGGCTCCTAGAGCATGGCACTCTAGACTAGATAAATATCTACAGTAGGAAGGGTTCAGAAAAGGAAGTGCATACAAAAACCTATACATCAAGGTAACTCAAGATACTATTTTATTAATTGAAGTTTATGTTGATGAAATTATTTTTGGAAGTATTGATGACAGGTTAAGCTAGAAATTTGCAAAGGACATGCAGAATGAATTTGAAATGTCATTACTTATAGAACTATCCTTCTTTCCAGGTCTTCAGATACATCAAAGAAACCAAGGAATTTTTATTTCTCAAACCACGTATATCAGATAAATGCTAAAGAGGTTCGGAATGGAATATTGCAAACCAATTATCACTCCCATGCAAACCAATTGCAAGTTGAGCAAAGATGATGATTCAAAGTCTACATATAAGAGGAAATATAGGTCAATGATTGGTATCCTACTAAATGTGACAACATCCAAACCAAATGTAATGCAGGTAGTTGGACAGGTGGCACGATTTCAAGCTGCACCAAAGGAATCACATGTATTAGTAGTGAAGAGGAATTTTAGATATATAAAAGGAACATAAGAGTTTGGATTATGGTATCCAAAAGGAAAGGATCTATCACTTGTTGTCTACACAAATGCATATTGGACAGGTTGCATTGATGATCGACAAAGCACCAGTGGAGCAATGTTCTACTTGGGTGAGTGTTTAGTATCATGGATAAGAAAGAAACAATCATCAATATCTTTATCTACATCCAAAGCAGAGTATATTGCAGTAGCATCATGTTGTACACATGTTCTATGGATGAAACAAACTATGACATATATACAGGTTGAGTATGATGAGCCCATTCCAATCTATTGTGATAATACAAGTGCCATCGTTATCTCAAAGAACCTTGCAATTCACTCCAAGATGAAGAACATTCCAATAAAGTATCACTTTATATGGGAACAAGTTGCAAAATAGAACATCAAAGTTGAATACGTGGGCACTAAAGAACAATGGGAAAACATCTTTACAAAACTGCTTCCACGGGAATCCTTTGAGTATCTTCACCAGAGACTTGGAGTTATTTCTACTCAAAGATGAATTATTTTGAATGCTTATCTTATATGTCTTAGATGTACACGAGGAAGCACCATAAAGAGGACAATTTAGGTTGGGAGATCATATGAGTCAGTTAGGGGGAGAAGACCCGAATGGAAAGATACCTTTGCCATTGATGACAAAGGGGGATAGATTTATCAGATGCAGATGATAGAGGCATGGTTCTAGGGGGAGCATTGGTCAAAAAGATGTAGGCATGGTTCCAGGGGGATAAAGAGTGATATGATTTTAGTATTGCATTAGAGTGTTGCCATCAATGTCAAAGGGGGAGATTATTGATTAATTGGGTCGGTTGTCATTGATGTCAACCCTTAAATAAAGTTTGCTAGCTAATTCTGGTAGCACAAAGGTTTGGGTAATGGACCCAAGTTTGTTTGATGTATAATGGTACGAGTTTTGATATATTTGTAGGTAATACTATTCTAGATTGATAGTACATGTCATGCTATTTTTGTTGGTATGTGGAACATCACATAAATCCTCACGGTTTGAGAGTTATGGCCTTATGAATTTGGAGGACCCTCATATGTTGGCTTGAAGCTCCAAAAGGTCAAAGAAGTCAAAGTGCTTGCAAAGAAGAAATTATTTAAATAATAAAGTTAAGTGACAAAGTCAAAGAGGATTATTTAAATAATAAAGTGAAGTGAAAAAGTCAAAGAGGATTATTTAAATAATAAAGTAAAGTGACAAAGTCAAAGAGGATTATTTAAATAATAAAATGAAGTGACAAATTCAAAGAGGATTATTTAAATAATAAAGTGAAGTGACAAAATCAAAGAGGAATATTTAAATAATAAAGTGAAGTGACAAAGTCAAGGAGGATTATTTAAATAATAAAGTAAATGGAGAACTTTCTAATTATGGAAAGTGGTTATAAGAAGGCTAACCCTAAAATGAGGAAAATCGGTTAAGTGGTCAAGTGGTTGTTGGATACATGGACAAGTGGAAAATTGGGAAAATTTGGACATAGGTGAATATGTGGACAAAGTGGCTATGTGGACAAAGTGGCCTAGAAGATGCTTCTAAGGAAGCTACTTGGAGAGTATAAATAAGAGGAAAGGATCTCTCATTTTAATCACACTTGAGCATATTGAATATCTACAAGTGACTGAGGTAACCAAAGGATATCTAAGCCAAATTTTAGAGGGAAGGTGAAGTAAAGAAGGCTAAAATTCAAGGATAAATTATTTTGATGGTGCTTTCTAAGGTATGTTATTTACAGGTCATCTCACCATTTTCGCAAAAAAAAAAAATCTAGAATGATTCAAATCATGAAATTGGAAGGCCATTGAGGAAACATATCCAAGTAGTTATGGTATGAGTTTCATCTTGTGGGTCGTTTTATTTTTGGAGTTACACTTCATAGAAAATAGGGTTTGTGGCTAGTCCTGAAGCTAGTCTAAAACAGGTGTTTCAGGAAAAGACATCATAAATTCTTCATGAAAAATCCAAATTCAGTAAGACCAAATGTGTTGCTTAGAGTATAGTCTATAGTATTCTGTTTAAAATTTTCATATCCATACAACAAATATTCCATGCAGGTCACGCTCTATAAGTTCGCTCTCTAGAATAAGCCATAATTCAACAAGGTATGCCATTTTTGCTATAACTCCTTTTCTGAGAGGTTCCAAGTAGTGACACCTGGACGAATTGCATAAAACATACTAAAGAACATTTTATACTATTTTCATATATTTATTCATTACAGGTACATAGTTATGATTATTTCAAGTTAGGGTTGTTGACTAATCCAAAACTAGTCATGTGAGACTAAAGTAAAGTTTGATGAAAATGATAGTCTCTTGTTGTTAAAGTTAAGGAAGGTTTACAGGTTTAGGTATAGGTTGGTACATGGTTGATGCACTTTTTTATGGTACTGGTTGATTACAGGTTGAGGTATAGGTTGATGCATGGTTGATACATGGTTCAGGTTATTGGTATAGGTTGTTTGGTGTAGGTTAATTGGTACATGTTTACATCAATATATCTCACAGTGATAGTGTGATAGTGGTTCCGTTATTCTACTTATATGTTAGAGTGGTTGGACAGGCAAAGGATAGATGGTTGTAGCCACCTTCTAGTTGTAGCCGGAGAACATAGGGGGTTGTAGCCTCCTTTTGGTTGTAGCCGGAGAATTGAGGAGTTGGAGCTTCCCTTAGGTTGTAGCCTGAGAAACTAGGGGGTTGGAGCATCCTTCCAGTTGCAGCTAGAAAACAAAGGAAGTTGGTGGT
>ML794278.1:202076-212333 GCA_009831015.1 Picea engelmannii
CATTCGAAGACAAAGCACATTGATGTTCAGTATCACTTTGTGAGAGACATGGTTGAGGAAAAGAAGGTGTTGTTGGAAAAGGTTGACACTTTCAAGAATGTTGTAGATTCATTGACAAAGTCTGTGAGCACAGAAAAGTTCTCCTGGTGTAGAGTAACAATGGGAATTGCTACCCTGGATTGTTGACTATATAATCATGTGGACCCCTGGATGCAAAGAAAACAACAAGTGGGAGAATGTTGGGTATGTGTTATATTCTTTGCATTTGTGTGTGTGGGCGCGTCATATTCGACAATTGCATTTGACAATCCCTCTAGTAGTGCTCTTTGTGTCATGTGTGTCGGGCACTTCCTAGGGGGGTCTCAGGGGGGGGAAGGTATGGCCACCCTTTCTTACGCGTAGCGTTCGGCACCGGGTGGTAGCCGGGGGCCAACGGGGTTCAGGGTAGTGCCCTGAATTATTTTTTGGGTAGTTTTTGCTATTTTTAGTGGATTTTTCTATATTTAGAGGTTTTCTAACTTAATCCTGGATTAAGGGATTACGGTTTTGGTATCTACAGAATACCTAAAAACATTGTATATATTGTATTATGAATGGTGAAATTCGATATAATGAATATAATAAAGGTTTTCATTGGTTGAGGGTTTCTAATATAAATCTTTGTGTACTATGTGTATGAGCCATTGATTAAATATTGTTTTGCTTAAGAATCTATATTCATTGCTTTAATTCATAGGTTTAAAACTTACAAATGGTATGAGTTTTGATATATTTGTAGGAAATAATATTCTAGATGGATGGTGCATGTCATTCCATTTCCATTGGTATGTGGAACATCATATAACTCCTCATGGTTAGAGAGTTATGGCCATGTGAAGTTGGAGAACCCTCATGAGTCATCTAGAAGCCCCAAAAGGTCAAAGTAGTCAAAGTGGTTTAAGAAATTTTAGAAGGTAAATAATAAAGTGAACTGATGAGTATACTATAAGTCAAAGTGAATACAAAAGAAATCATTTAAATAATAAAGTTAATCGATAAATTACTAAGTGGACAAGTGGTTAGAAGTGTGTTAGCCCTAAAATAAGGAAATTGGTTTAAGATGATTAGAAGGTAACCCCTTGAGGTACAGAGAAGTGATGAGTGTACTATAAGTCAAAGTGGATACAAAATAATTATTTAAATAATAAATTTAATGGATAAATTACTAATTGGACAAGTGGTTAGAAGTTGGTTAACCCTAAAATAAGGAAAGTGGGTTAAGATGGTTAAAAGGTAACCCCTTGAGGAGGCTACATGAAAGTATAAATCAGAGGCAAGGCTCTATCATTTTAATAAAACTTGAGCATATTGAATATCTACATGTGACTAAGGTAACCAAAGGTTATCTAAGCTGAATTTCAGAGGGAAGGTGAAGTAAAGAAGGTCGAAATTCAAGGGAGGATAAATTCTTTTGATGATGTTTTCTAAGGTATGTTATTTATGGGTTATCTCACCATTTTTGCAATAAAATTTTTTATACAATGATTAAGACCGTGAAATTGGGAGACCATTGAGGAAACATATCCAAGTAGTTGTGGTACAAATTTCAGCTTGTGGGTCATTGTATTTTTGGAGTTACACTCCATGGAAAATAAGGTTTGTGGCTAGTCCTGAAACTAGTCTAAAACAGGTGTTTCGAGTAAAAAAGCCATAACTTATTCATAACAAATCCAAATTTAGTAAGATAAAATGTGTTGGTTACAATACAGTCTGTAGTATTCTGTGTACAATTTTCAGATCCATGCAACAAATATTCCATGCAGGGAACGCTCTACAAGTTCGCTCTCTAGAATAATCCAGAATTCAACAAGGTGTGTCATTTTTGCTATAAATGACTTTTTGAGAGGTTCCAAGTAGTGACACCTGGAGGAATTGCATAAAAAACACTTAAGAAAATTGTGTATTATTTTCATATCTTTATTCATTACAAGTACATAGTTATGATTATTTCAAGTTAGGGTTGTTGACTAATCCAAAACTACTCATGTGAGAATAAAGTAAAGTTTGATGAAAATGATAGTCTCATGTTGTTAAAGTTAATGAAGGTTTATAGGTATGTGATCTTATACACCGGGTCTATTACAAAGTTAAAAATCAGATTTGGATGATGAAATTGATGAGGGATTTTGGTTGAGGTACATGTTGGGTACATGGTTGAGACAAGTAGTTGATGAGTTGACACATACATGAGGTGTATAGTTGATTATGTTGGTACATATTGATGAGTCATATTTTATGTGTATTTGATGCATGATGGTACATATTTTGTGCATGGTTGATGCACCCATTGATGGTACAGGTTGAAGTATAGGTTGGTGCATGGTTGATGTACTTGTTTATGGTACAGGTTGATTACAGGTTGATGCATGGTTGGTGCACTTGTTTGTGGTACAAGATGATTACAGGTTGTTTGGTATAGGTTGATGCATGGTTGATGAAATTGTTTATGGTACAAGTTGATTACAGGTTGATGCATGTTTGATGCACTTTTTTATGGTATAGTTTGATGCATGGTTGATGCACTTATTTATGGTACAGGTTGATTACAGGTTGATTGGTACAGATTGTTGCAGTGGTATATCTCATAATGATAGTGTGACTGTGGTTCCATCATTCTACTTATACTTTCAGGAAATTGGATGGGGCAAGCACAAGTGGTTGTAGCCACCTTCTAGTTGTAGCCAAAGAACATAGGGGGTTGTATCCTCCTTTTGGTTGTAGCTAGAGAATTGGGGAGTTGGATATTCCCTAAGGTTGTAGCCTGAAAAACTAAGGGTTTGGAGCGTCCTTCCAGTTGCAGATGGAAAACAAAGGAAGTTGGTGCTTCCAATGAATGTAATTCTTAAACACATATAAGAAAAATTATTGTGTAGTTTTCTCCTTCTTTGGGTTTCCATGTAAAACACTGGTGTATTGTGTATGTGTGTGATTGCTCATTTGTTCATTGTTTATTTACTCTGCAACTATTGGATGATAATTATACATTGATATAACACTTTCATTTTATGGTGAAAAGGGATTAAATTTCTCTATTATTGATTCACCCCCCCTCTCCGTAATCCAACATCTGGTGGGGGTCATATCAACCATTTCTAGTTCCCCTCACCATCTTTCTCATAGCATCATGATCTACCTTGGCAAACCCCCTTCAACAATTATGCAACACTATCCATTTTTAATTAATAAAAAAAATACATACATTACCTTTTATAACAAAAAGGTTCATCAAATCCAACATTCACACATATTCAGTCTACCACAGTCTTTTGGAAAGTTATATTTATATTTATAATCTGGGGGAAATAGGCATGTTACAATCATCCTGATAAGATGGTTTTTTAGAAGAGGAAGGGTTATGGGAATGGCCCATGAAGTGTTCTTTGAGGTATTTGAGGTATTTTATGTGGTAACATTGTTCCTTGAGGATCTCAATAGCCTAATTTATTGAGATAAGGTTGGAATTGATATTCTTGATGTCTTCCTAGTTATGGTGGGTGTCAGCAATCAAGGTATTGAGTTCTTGTTCTCATGTGGTAGCCATTTGGAAAAATGAGCAGGAAAATGGTATAGGAGAAACAAAAGGGGTATGGAGGGGTGGGTGGGACCATGGAGAAGAAGGGTTTTGTTGGCACAGGGGCATACCCAGGGTTCAATGCTACAACAACGCACCAACAAAACCCTAACTAATAGCCCTTTCAGGAACACCTGCGAAGGAGATGAAGTCTCACCCGAGGTAGAGGCAGGGGTGGTTGCAGGACTCAAGTGTCTACAACATAATATGGGACACAGACCTATGATTATATCTCTTACAAATAACTTGGCATCAATCATTCATCAATATTTATTCCTTCTTATACTTCGCATATAGCACAGAGAATCACAGTATTCACTTATATCTAAGGTAATTTAGCACTTAGCAAATAGATCAGATACAGTAAATCAACACCAAGCATCTTCATACATACCATAGATACTATTCATACACATCTAATGAAGCACAAAGCATAAGTAGACCTATCTAATTATATCAAACCACTTAGCCAAAGCAAAGACAAAACACATCAAGTCAAAGAACAAAGCATAACACACAGATTTACGTGGTTCACCCCCACCCTGGGGATACGTCCACCAATTCTTCTTCTTTATTAGTGTCTCCAATTAGTTATAGGCACAAAGATACCAAAACCCTCCTGTGCACAGGACATAAGATCTATGTAGCTCACTATATCCTTCTTCCTTGCGTTACAGCACAAATCCTTCTCTATCTCCACATAGGGACTTGCACTAAGCTCTGCAAGTCTTACAAGATGCACAACCCCTTGATCACACAGATCCCACTCGGCACATATCCTATAGCACATAGATACAATACTTAGATAGTTTACTAGATGCCTAGACATCTATTTATACATTACAAAAGTGGGTCTAAACATGGGTAAACCCACTGGCCGACATCCCTATCCCATTACATTTTCCCAAAACCCAAAATGGGCCCAAAAATGGGTCAAGATCCCATGATATCTACTTCGTCTGGTGCTCCATCTTCGACAGGCTGTCGAAGTCCCCAAAAACAATCAAATATGACCAAGTAACTTCAAAACTTGGTCAAGGGCCAATAGGCCCCCAACACTCACCCGTGACTCATCCTGAGTCACTCTGGTCTGAGAAATTCTGCCTCAATTTCCACGATCATGGCTCGAGATGATTCGACTTGTTGTAATTTGACTGTCTCTTTCTCAGTGAACTCCTGGATGAGTGCATCACTGACTGGTCCCTCTAGGCATTGTTCTTTTGTACTCACAACCTGTTCAAGTTCTACTTCTTGGTTTTAAACTTCGGTGAACAGTTGGCATGCCTTTTCTTGCACTGGTTGAAGCCATTGAGAGACTTCCATTACTTTACTCTGAAGCATGTGTATCTATTGTTGGGCCATGCATTTCTCTGGAAACCTCTTCATTCTCTCGACCGGTGACAAGGCCTTCAGTTGCACTTGTAACATGTCTGTCTGCTGCTTTGTGTGTTGGAGTTGTGACTGTAACACCTGTAACTCTAGATTTTATGTGAGGTTTTCATATGTCTGAGCACTTCTGGAGATCAGCTTCTTGTATTCCAAGGCAAAGGATTTTAATCAGTCAACTTTTTTGTGGGTAGTTGCCTCTCTTAGATCTCTTATTTCTTGAGGAGTCTCAGACACAGTGCGAAGTTCCAGGTTTGTGATGCACTGCTGAAGCTGCTGGATCACTCCTTCTAGTTGTGCCACCTGCTATGGAACCCATTCTTCTGTCCCAACTTCAATGACTGTCACAGAGTGAAGTTCTCTGTGAACTCATTCCTGTACTTTGAGTTTCTCTGTGAGCAACTATTTATTGTCTTGTTGTAGCATTGCTTTCTCTTCCTCCCATTTTTCTTGAAGAGCTAGTTTTTCTCATTCTACATTACTACATTGTTCTAACAGATCTTCCTGTGCCTGCACCAAATATTGGGTGGCTTGCGTTGTCTCTTCCTAAGCTCATCGAAGGTGAGCTTCAACTTTATCAACGATCTGGTGAAATAGGGTTGGCTCATCTTCTGGTTCTTCTGTTCCACTTGTCGAGGGCGCAATAGAAACTGTGTGACTGGATTGCAGTGCCTACTGCACTTCTTGGAGTTCACCCTTGATTCAGTTGAATACCTCCTCCTGCTTTGCTTCTTTCTTTTCTACGATCTCCAGTGAAGCGTCATTAAACATAGTGACTAAGAAGTCGAAGTCATTTGGGGTGAGGGTAGTCTTAAATGTATTCCTGGTGGATTTAGCTTTCTTTTGGGATGAAGGCTTTGGTGGGGTAACCTTCCTTTTCTTGGATGGATCCTCCTCCTCTCTAGGAGGAGTAACTTTGCCTTTGTTTTTCTTGACTTCTATGCCACCTAGCTCTCCACCATCATTTCCCTGCTCATGTGATATTGAAGTGGTCTTCGTCGATGTGTTATGGACATCATGCACTTCATCATATTTCTTTCTCTTGCTTGGTCCAGGTGTATCCGACATAGTTTCAGGGCTATCCACATTGGACATCTCTACAAGGTCTACTACAACAAGGAGATCTATCGACCATTCCTTGGTAATATCCTCCAAGTCATCTTCTATCAACTTGTAATATGACTGGAGTTGTTGTTTATGCTCATTAGCACACGCTGTAATATAGGTGAAGTGGTGTTCCATGCTGAATTTCATCAAGGGTGTAAACCTATGAAGGGTGTTTGGGGTGATGCGTGGTGTAGCCTAGATTGTGATATTCAACTGATTGTAGTAGGTGTGGAAGATAGCATTGGACTGCCACTGCTTGTTCATGTTTCTAGAGTACCACAATGTACAGAAATTCATGGCTAGTGGTTCAAAGGGTTCGATATCCGGGAAAGTGGCACCTTATGGTAGCTCCCAAGCGATGAAAGTGATTAGTATGAGAAGCCAACTAAAGTGAAACTCATACCCTTAGTCTTGTGCCTCTCTACAATCAAGATCTAGTTTATTGACAAGGTACTTCACCTAGTTCATCTATAGTCCCTTTGCGCACTTCCCTGCGAGGTCAACCACAAATCCGGTCACTCGAGTTGGTCTACTCTTACAAACTATGTTTCCCACGATCAGCTGACAGGCAAGGCGTACTGCGCCACTCTGGATAGAGGCTACCTTGTAGCCCCGCATTCCCTTCTTGACATCACCATAAGTTTCTTTAATTCTTTTCACTAATGCTTGGTCTAAGGTCTTTATAGGGTAGAAATCCTATGGTTCAGGGCCTTGCATACTCAACCCTGTGATCTGATTGATCAAGGTCGAATCCAAAGTGATGCATCGGTTCAGCCATAGGTATCCGTTGTGATAGCATGACAACAGTAAATTTACACCTGCATTCACCTCCTAATGTCATCTGAAGTGTGGAATCTTCATCACGTTGAGCAGCGTGGACTGCGTGAGGTTCTAGGTCCATGATTGTAGGATGATATTGGAATTCTTGCCTTTAGTCCTGGTCAAGTACTTATGTGAGGAAAGCATCCTGTAAGATTTCTGGTCTCCTAGGTTGAAGTCACTAAACTTCAGTGCTACGATCTTATCCTGGTCAACACGGACTATGCCTACCCCTTTTGAAAGGTACGTGGTGATCAAAGTATACTCAAAGTCTCGAGGTACACTGTCCTAATTGATGGTGGCACTGGGGGGGGTAGGTAAGCCGGTAGAATGTGCGGAATAATCTTGGCATTCGTGATGTCGTCTATGTGCTTTGTTCTTGTCTCTGTCGTGGTTCTGGAAGTTCCTGCTCCACAAGAAGTTTAGGGAGAGGCTTGGACTCCTCCTGTTGATGATGCTTGCAAACCTACAAACATCCTTCTTCCGACATGACTCTCTCAGTCATTAAGTCAATAAAAACTTCTTCGACTACTTTCTCTGTGGTGTTGAGCTCGTCTGACATACAAGCTTAGGGTCAATTAGATCGAGTGTGAACTAAATTTAGAGACTGCAATGGAGGGTATGGGAACAAGGCGATGATCACAGTGAAAAATAATATCAAGTTGTGGGCTCAAATTCTTAGTTAGCCAAAAGTATTCTCGATGCGTGGCGGACTAAGTAAGAAACTTAGCAATGGTTTGTTTGTAATGGGTATGAGGCATCATTAACTCATGTTCTGTCCATTATGGCACGTTCCAACGGTCTAGTGGTGAACCATCAATGATTTTTGACTCGTTCGGAGAGGCAATCGAACGTTTATATCAGCTTCCAATGGCTATATTTCTTCACCTCGATGAAGTGGCCTATGTCGCTGGTCTGATATCTCAACAAAGCTCAAATTCTGCAAGTTTTCCTTCTGCAAGGTTCCCTCTGGAATATTTTGTAGCCTGACAATCTTAGCTCTCTTTTTACTAATCTTCCTAGCCTTCTTTCCTATGATCTTCGTCTCGGTGATTCTCTTCCCATTCTGATTCTTATTTTCCTTGGACACAGTCACTTCGCGTTGTTGAGATTCTCTCCTAAGACTCAGGGGTAATACTTCTTCTATCTCTGAGACAGATACTTCAATCTTCTATGAGTCCTCTAATGCTCTTGTATTTTTGACATATGGGCTTCTAGTGTCAAGTAGCTTCGATTTGTTCTCCTATTATTCAATCAACTGCGCGATCCTTCTGGTCATGAAATCTTTTAACTCTTGTCTCTGTTGTTCTAAAACCTTTTTTTCTTCCTTCTTTCTAGCTTGATCTCTTTCAATCCAAGGTTTTCCAAGTAACATAGTAAACAGGGTGATGTCCTCAATAAACTTGATAATCTCAAAATCTTCCTCTGTTGAAGTTCCATTAGCATTCATAGATATCTGAGTTACACCAGTTTTCCTCTGCATATGCCTATTCCTCCTATTGAAGGGACCATAGCAGGTTTCTCAATGGCTTCCCAAGTTCTTTCTCACATAATGTTCACCTGTGTTTCTTCATCAAGAACACAGTCAATGTCGAAGTCCCCTATTCTTACTTCGATACATTCTTTTTCTTTAAAGATCTCTGATAACCTAACATGTCAATGCTCATTCAAGGTGTCTTTCATCTGTAGCAATACCTTCTCAGACTCTTTCTAGGGTTCATCTATTTATGGAGCTATCTTATGGTTTTCTTCATTTAGATTCATTTTTTCAAGCTTAGCAATCATTCTAGGGAAATCAAATACTTCATGGTCCAAATATTTGCAACAGAGACAACTAGGTTTTCCACCAGGGCATTCCTTAGCTAGATGTCTTGGTCTTCTGCAATTGTAACATAGGTTTAATCCTCTCTTCCTTTTAAATGATCCCTAGCCTCTTTTGTATTGTGCACTAGGATCATGGTAACTAGCCCGCAAAAAATTCTTTCTAGGATCCTACATCCATTTGTTAGTCCAAACATTCTTTCTATGCATAGGTATAACATATCTATCACTATAATTATCAGATCTATTCATATCAAGCTTTCTTTCATCTATCAAAGCCCTAGTTTTCAAGCTAGGACAAATTCTATCAAACATACCTAGATCCATACCTTAGAAACAAAAATTTCCACTTATCTTACTTCTACATAGCATAGAGCTTCCAAATCCTAAAAACTTTTAACTATTATCACCTTTATTAGAGCACCAAGCTTATAGATCTTACCTCTTTTCTTCAGATCTGACCTCTTTTCTTCAGAAACTTCCACTTTTACCTTTCTTAGAGCACCAGGCGTTTAGATTTCATTCTTTTATTAATATATGGCCTTCTTTATTTAGCACAAAGCTTTTCAGATCAAGTGGAATACTACGCACTAGGGCATAGATCTTCGCACAGAGCTTCCATAGTTTCAGGATGAATCTTTGCACAAAGATTCCTCTTCCTTAGCTCCCAGCAATCATAGTTTCATGTCCCAACAACGAAACCATTTGTTCGCACGGGGGCAAACCCAATGTTCAATGCTACAACAACACACCAACAAAACCCTAACTACCAGCCCTTTCGGCAACACCTGCGAAGAAGATGAAGTCTCACCTGAGGTAGAGGCAGGGGTGGTTGTAGGACTCAAGTGTCTGCAACCTAAGCTAAGACACAGACCTGTGATTATATCGCTTATAAAGCACTTGGAATCAATCATTCATCAATATTCAACCCTTCTTATACTTCACAGATAACACAGAGCATAACAGTATTCACTTAGATCTAAGGTAATTTATCACTTAGAAAATAGATCAGATACAGTAAAACAGCACCAAGCATCTTCATACATACCAGATATACTATTCATACACATCTAATGAAGCACAAAGCATAAGTAGACCTATCTAATTATATCAAATCACTTAGCCAAAGCAGAGACAAAACACATCAAGTCAAAGGACAAAGCATAACACACAGATTTATGTGGTTCACCCCCACCCTGGGGCTACATCAACCAAATATTCTTCTTTATTAGTGTCTCCAATTGGTTATAGTCACAAATCTACCAAAACCCTCCTACGCACAGAACAAAATATCTACGCAGCTCACTAGATCCTTCTTCCTTGCGTTACAGCACAAAGCCTTCTATATCTCCACACAGGGACTTGCACTAAGATCTGCAAGTCTTACAAGATGCACAACCCCTTGATCACACAGATCCCACTCGGCACATAGATATAATCCTTAGATAGTTTACTAGATGCCTAGATGTCTATTTATACATTACAAAAGTGGGCCTAAACGTGGGTAAGCCACG
>ML794278.1:218451-260331 GCA_009831015.1 Picea engelmannii
CCCCCCACTAAAAGAAGATTTGAAAGTGGGCGTCAAGATCGATGGGATGGGTGTAGAAATGATCGGTAAACTAATGGATGGAGATCATGACACAACTAGCATCTCTCAAATAAAGGAACCAAAAGAGAATGGTATGGATGGTGTAGGTCCAATGGAGCTAAGGGGTGGAAATGTAGACATCACTGGGATGATCCCTAAGGGATTTTCCCTTGTCCCACTTCAGAATGGGATCGTAGCCTTGGCTACACTAGATAGAACACTTTTTTCTGATATGGTGGGAGGGTGACTAAACAAAGAGAAATTTGCACTAAAAATTCCCCTCACTTGGACAAGCAGAGGTGCATCTAGCTCAATCAAAGGAGGATTAAAATTTTATGGAGGAAGTTCATCTACCACTTCTACCTTGACTAACCCAGTTTCATTGAACCAAAGTTTAATCCCTTCAAAATATTTGTAAAATATCTCACATCTCTTGATAGGTGGTCATTCCTCTATAGTGGGTTCAAGTCCTCGTAGTCGACAAGACCGCCATGGTAGTTCAACCACAATGAATATGTTGTTTAAAATCCAAACACAATTCAACCTAAGGAAAACTTATACTCAGAATCAAATAGCACACCACTAATAAAATATAGGCTCGCAACAAGAAAAACAATTGGCTTAGGGGCCTTCCAAAAACCAACCCTATGGGGGTGATGAAGTCCCCACAGGATTTACTAGTGAAGGTGTGAGGGGTAGTTACGATTATCTACATGAAACATATTTGACTGGTGAAAGTACCCTTTATTAAGGTGTGCACCCTCTGGGGGAACTGAGACCATGAACAGACTTCTACCCCAGTTACTAGAGGAACATCCCACCTACAGTCACCTATGTGGATTCCTAGGAAAGGTCACTAAGGCCACCACCTTATAATCAATGGTCAAGAAAATATCCATAGGTCCAACCACACGTAAGGGTAGGTTAATAAATCTTGAAGCTTTGAATGTGTTAACCAACAGAACCCCCAAATATGTAATGATTGAAGACGTATCGCAAAAACCAACACAAGTAGAGAGGGGTAATCTCCCTACTTTCCCTAATGTGACCTCGTGATTAAATCCTATGTTAGAGGAGGATCTCAACACATTGTTTGCAAGAATGGATTTTAACACTCTTTAATGAATTCTAGGTTTTGTTTTGTGACCTTGGAGAGTTTACTCTCCAATCCTATTCCAAGGCCCTAAGCCTGGCTAATGTTGGTGCACTATAAAAAGAAAAATGTTTCATTGATTTTATATTATGCTATCTTTTTATGGATGTTGCTTAAGTCCAAGTCTAGTAGATGAAACTATAGTGATGTTTGGGCTCTTTACCCTACCAAGCAATGCAAATATTACAATGCAAATTGTTCACTTCGATGAACTCTATCTATGGGAGGGAGAGATACCTTTCTTTCTTTTTCTTTTCAAAATTGTAAACTTACAACCTAACATACACCAAGCAAACAATATTCACTTCATATATGAAACCAAACAATGCTCTTGGTGCATTTTGTTTTTACTAGTGCTTCAAAGGAAAGTCTAGAATGCAACAAATCTTTTTATCTTTTTAATATTTTCCAATTGAAATGTAAACAATTTCTAATCTATGCAAAAACACACAATGAAAATGGAAATAATAAATAAACAATGAGTAAATGGACTATAGGATATTGATAATGAGGCCGGATTATCCCACTCCAATGTCACTACAAGGAACGCACCAAAATCTCACCTAGAAGGGTTGATCTACTATTGGACAATGATTACACAATAACAAGTAATGTAAATATTGACAATCAAAACCAATTATCTTCATATATGTTGTTTTCTTAGACCAGCTTCACTGAAATTCTTAGAAAGAAACACAATCTCTCCAAGAAATGAAAATCACACCGTAAACAAGCATTCAACAAACTAGTTGATAGCAAAATATGTGACTAAAAAAATTCAAACAAAAATAGAGAAAAGATCATAACAGTCCACAGGAAAACCCTATTTCTCAAAGGATTGGCCTAACCTCAAGATTCTAGGATTTTCTCTTCAAATATGTAATATTTTTTTTCGATCCTCACAGTACATAGTCCTATCAATAGTTCAGTCCTCACATGACACTTATAGTGCAACAGGTGAGGACTTGATAATTTTTTCTTTTTTAAGATAGGTGGAACTAGTCCAAATATTCCATATATGTGTCATATATTTCATATTTATTTGATATATATTTTGGATCAATCAAATTAATAATAACAAGAAGACACAATCAAATAGAGGGAAGGATTGGCCAAGAGACTAAAACTAGAGAATAATTCTCCCTAGTATGGCCACCAAAAAATACATTGTGGATCCATGATATGAATACAACGCCAACGCCCTCAAATCCATGGATGATGTATTGGTCTAAGTACATGGATATTCTTCTAGGGGGACAACATCAGTATCACTATGGGTTTGGCTTCCCCAGTGGATTTTCCTTTTCTATTATTAGAATATTTCTCACAAAAATCTTGTTGAATACACAACAAAATCTCTCTAGGATTAGCCTAGGAATCCTAGACATAAAAGGGTCTAGAATTCTAATGGTTTTCCTATATATAGAGACAAACATATATATATTCATCATTATCTAGAGAATGGTGAAGTTTTCATACCTTTCCTAAGGTGGTCCTTCGTATCTTCTGATTGTTGCGGTCTTAAAACTCTAGCTCCAAGATCAACAACCTGTTTCTTGTATACAAAAGACATGCAAATCCATTCTACCTGTATACTTATAATTAGAATCCTATATATAAATTAATTATAATCATATCTATGAAGGAATGAATCAGATATAAACATTCATTAATTAAACACAAATGATATAGGGGAAAACCAAATGATTTATTAATAAATGAGAGAGAAATACATAAAAACATATTATAGTTGTTGATGCTTCCTCCATTGGCCTCCTTGTTCCTTGATCCTCCTTTAGCTCCTTTTTCAGGCTATACTTCACTAACTTCTTGTTGTATTAGATGGAATAGGTACCTTGGCAATTGGACAACATGAAAATTCTTTGAATTCTTCCACTTGTTTCCCAAGGATTTCCTTTTTTATATAGCTCTTGGAGGAGACCTAGGAGAGGATTCTATATATTCTAGAAGCCACTAGAGACTCGAATGATGTGATTTCCTAGGCATTTTCCCTGAATATCCAACTCATCCCTCGTATATCACCTCATAACACCTCTATTATAGAAGCTTAGAAGTGTCTTTCTTGTTGAGCCACTAGTGACCAGTGAGGCCTCACTTATTGTCTACTAGGTGTCCAGTGAGGACCTCAAAAAATGGGATAAACCTTAGGAAAAAGATGTATTATGGATTCTATTTTCTTTTGGATTCCTCTTTGGCCTATAGGGTGGAAATTAAGGCTATAGAAATGGTAATTTTGCATATTCATAAAAAAAAAAGGAAAAACTCACTAATGAATGTCAAAAGGTGGTGGTTTTACATATGCATAAACAACATTGCATATCATTAATAATAATGAAAAGAACAAAGTATTGATGAGTATAAAAAAAGGTGTAATTGTTTTGTATGCATAAACAATGGTTCAAATAATTAACATGACAGAGTGACCATGATCCGACACACAATATTACAAAATAGATCTTTAGTATTCACATTAGGTAAGGTAAATCAGGATCTCAAATACAAAAATATTTCCTTATTTTCAATATTTATCCAATAACACATATACAATTAGAAAGAAGGGTTTAAACCGCAAAACTCTTTCACTACATATTAAACAATTCACAAATTACAATATGAAAGGGGTAGAGCCACAAAATCTTATCAATAAGCCATAATTGTAGCTAGATGTATGCTCATAGATCTCATGAATTGAAGGAAGAGAAGATGAATTATAAAGAAATTTTATAACAAGAAGGAGAAGACTCATTTTTGCAGTGGTGAATTGTTTTCTAGGAACAAAATGTTCAACCCTCTTAACTATTAAATCCTTTTATGTTTCTCTATGATATGCAAGATGAGTTAAAATTGTGTTGGTCCTTTTCTCTAAATAATTTTCTTCTTTACATATCTCTCCTTCCACTTCCATTTCTCAGGTTCACAATTTTATTCCTCTCAACCAATAGAAAGGCACCATTCATAAAGATGTAACAATATTTCTCTAGTAAATTGCTACCATGTGTACAACCTAATCACCCTATAACATTTGATTTGGTTATTTGTTGGTTGTATCCTACATAATTATATAGGTGGAGTTTGAAATGTGATCCATGTTAAATTCCTTACTAGGATGTATTTATTTTTCCTTTACAAGGTATATTTATCAAATTCCATGCTTTGTAGATCTCATGACTAGGTGAAAATTCACCGTGACTCCTCATTATTCATACTTTTGAAAGGGAGAAGAATAAATGGGTCAGTTATCAATACTGATTATATGAACCATGGATTCCAATTTTACAAGAAATTTTCAAGACTTACAAGTCCATGGGTTTGACACATTTTCCCCAACATCATGGCACTTGGTCCCTAATCTAATAGCCATTTCATGTGTGTGAAGCATAGTCCTAAATATAAAATATCATTAGACGCCATTGCTATGCTTGTTTAGTATGTTTTTTCAATAAAATAATTATCAACAACTCACTCGATTGTGGCCTAAAGTTCTTGTCAAGAAATAAAATATTGTGAGTGCATGGCATGTGTCATCAGTGTTAGAAGTGGCTCCATGCCTCTTTAATTTTGAATATTTGGTACCACCAGATGTAACCATAGTTGAGTCTTGGATATTTTTTCATTTATATGAATGAAATATATTATGAATAAATTATTATCCTTATGGAATAATTAAAGGGTGCATCACCATGTTACAATATTTGGCTCCATCTAGTGATGTTTCCTCTAGGTGAGGCAAGAGAGGATCACAATTATCCTCTTATTTCATAGACCAATTCATTCAAAGGTTGAAAAAATTTCCTTTTATTTAGGTTGTGGGATCAATAAAGGTGTTATATGATGCCCTTCGTCACCTCATTTGCATGATATGAGAAATCATTTATCAAATTAATTAAGGATACACAATTTAATTCTATCCCATTTATCAAGGATACTTCAAAGATAGTTTTGGAGGCTTAGGTGTATTGATATTAAATTATTTATCACTTCACACATTCATGTGATTTTTTCTTGGGATATCTACCATTAATTTATCCATATGACATATAAATGACTAGATTGATTGATAAGATTGAGTGGCTTTCTCCTCCATCCATTAATGTTACCCCTCATGATCATGCTTATGAAGATCCTTTTGAGATAATTTGACAATGATATAGGACATGTTCAAAAGTGGTAAATTTTATGGTAATTCAAGAAAATATGTTTTTTTCCCAAAAACAAAATGTCTTTTTATTTGAGATAAACAAAAATATAATACTCAAGTTCTCTAGGCACAGTCTAGAATGGATCATCTAGAGAAATATCTCTTCATAATATTTCCCTATTGTAGTACATCTATAAAAATCTACATCCTTCATAATATCAAGTATATTATCTATCAAGTAAACAAAATATAGATTTAATAGTCCGTAGTACTATCATATTACAAGTTCAAAAGAATTTTATAAATCATTTAATTCAAATTAATGGATGACCATTGTATGGCTATGTTGTACTTATTCCAAAGAACCATAAAGCTCAGGTAGTTTAATTCCTTCCTTTGAGAGATGAAATTCACTCTTGTTGTGATCCCTATAAACATGATTATAGTTTATCCAAATAAACTAATTAGATATTTCATTTAATTGCAATTCTAGAGGAAGGAGATAATTATTTTGTACTTGAAGGCTTCCTTTCATCCAATTAAGGACAAAAAATGAGTCACCCATGACATAAAGCTTATCGATCCCAGTATCTTAAGACAATTTTAGTTAATAATATAAGGCCTTGAATTCCCCTTGGTTATTTGTTCCTATTCCTATATTATATTTGACCTAAAATTTGTGTGTCTCTATAAAATATAGAAGGAATCCAATCCCACTTATAGAATATGGACCTTGAAAAGACCCATCAAAAAAACCCCAAGCTAATGACTTATCCACCTATACTACCAAAAGATTATCTATGGTTTAATATTGGGATTAACCTTATAATATTAAAATAAATCCTTAACTTGGACAACTACCTAAAAAGTGGGCATCACCTTCTCTTCAAACAAAATAACATTTATATCTATCCATATTCCCCACAAAACTAGAAATTGGATTTCCCTAAAGCACTTTAGATCTTGTTGAGTAAACCATACATTGATACATGTATCTATGGATTCACATTTCCAAAGGTTTTGGATACCCAAAAACTCCCCAACGTCAACCCAAACTTTATGAGAGAAACTACAATGCAAGAACAAATGTGAAGTGTTCCCCTCGATACACCTACCAAGTAAACAAATACTTAGACCTTCTCTATTTTTTTTAGAGAGATTCCTATGTTAAATATGAGCCACATTAAAAAATTACTCTTGGGAGGGGGATTTACTTTCAATAGTTTCTTCCACCACCATTTGTCATCTCCTGGTCCTAGTCCAAAAAGAGATGAGTATCTAAGACTAGTGTTATAATCCCCCTACTCCATTTAGATCCTGGATTAGTTCATCTGGATATTTTTTCATTCTTGTATATGAATTATTGAGTTATAATAAAATGTGATCCCACCTTTGGGACATCTTTCCTTATATACCAAGGTTAGTTTTGTTTCTCCAACCTTGAGACCACATGGATGTGTCATATGTATTGTAAACAAATTTAATCATACATATACCAATTACCTGTAGGTGTTCTATGATTTCATTAGGGAGGAAAATGTCTTTACCACACCCCTTTTGAGTCTTATAATTGACATCATTTCACATCCTTTTACCATCTTTTCACATCCTTTTCCCTTGACATTTAATCCTTTTCCATTTTCTTGTAACCCTATTTTACTCCATTTTAATATTTTTATGTGGGATTAGACTCAATATTTTCCAATGCATTTATTTTAGTATTTTAAGTGAATCTGTGATTAAATTTTAGAAAAATAGCATTCTTTCACTTATGTTTTAAAGTTGGGTTAGTTTTGTGATGATTACAGGTACATTTGGAATTTCCAATAATGTAATTTTTTATCATTTAGCTCCAAATTCGAATTTCATCTTCAACCCTTGAAGATTTTACAAGGATTTGGGATGATCACTCAAGTATCTTGGATGGAGAAGAATCATGGAAGATTTGCTATCAAATATTTTAGAGATATTTGTGGGAAGAGTTTTAGAGACAATTACTTGCTAATTATTAGCAAATGGTTGTAACCACATGAGAGATGTGTGGATATGAATAAATTATTGTTTATCTTAATTTCAAAGAAAGTTTATATATAAATAAGAGTGCATTCTCCATTCCAAAGGGGGACTCTTGGAGCATATGTCCAACTTTTGATGGATAGAAGGAGAGGATAACGAAATTATGAGCATAATCATTGTATACATTTGAACTTGATTTTAGTAATACAAAAACAAGCAATGTTTTCAAATGTGGTGTGATTATTTCTTAATTGTGTACCTTCCTTCTATAGCGTATGAAATCTAGGCAGGGCCCTCTACACTACTATATGTTTCATTTCATTATTTAGTTAGTTTTATTTTATTGTTTAGATTTAGTTTCTTTTACATGTTATTTAAATTCTCATTTCATTTCCTATTATATTTCGATTTATTAGAATGTGTGATTGTAAGCAACAAAGAAATATCCATTTATAATTGTTATTGAACAATTTTCTCAAACAATATTATAGGAACGTTTTATAGAATGAAAGACTATAATTAGTGATTTTTATAATTGCAATTTCAGTACTTGGATATATTTATGTCAACAAGATCCTAGTAGTAAGGTTGATTCACAAGTACATGGTCATCACCAAGAGTGGTTGAATTATCATTTAATTTCATGCAAGTGTGTTTTCTTATGCAATAGTGGTGTGTTTCCTAATTCACTAACAATGGAATCATGATCTCTAGAAAGTAGGAAATTCGTATAGTATCGAAGAGATAACTTGGTGACAACAAGATCCTAGTAGTAAGATTAGTGCCAAAGTACATGGTCATCACCAAGAGTGGTTGAATTAGCCTTTATTTTCATGTAAGTATGTTTCCTTATGCAAGTTTTTTTCCTTTAAGAAAATAGATAAATTTTATAAATGATCTAATTATGCACATACAGTGTTTTCATTTCACAAGTTTACACTGATTCCAGTTGATAATTTAATGTAACAAGATTCAAGCATATAAATAACCTGAAATTTCTGGCCTCATTGCTGAGGAAATGCTAGAAGGATTAGAACATTGATAGTTTTTTGTTTTTGTTTTTTAGCACTTAAATTTTTCTTTTTATTTCATATGATTCCTTTTGGTGCTAACATTCTAGATATGATGGATTAGAGACAATAATATGAGAGGTAAGAACATGTGCATCAAGTATAATGGGTACTCTCTTCCACTGAATATAAGTAATGTTAGTACTGCATGAATAGATGTAGAGATCCTAGAGGTAGATTTACTACTAGAATAAGAAGAACTACTCCATTTACCAATCCACCCACCACTCCATCAATTCCAACTTGTGGTGCAATAAGAACCACTCCATCCAATAACCATAGGCAGGAAGATTAATAAGAGAATGAATTAATTTGAAGGAGGAATACAATGAAGGATAAGAATGTTTTTCAAGGGATAATCAAACACTTCAAGGTAAGATATGAAAGCTTTAATTTCAATAATGAAGTGATGATGTAAATTGCTACAAATTCATTTAGCCACTACAAGTTTTTTTAAAGACCATATTTAAGATATACGAGATGGGTATTAGAGAATTTTGTGGGACAAAGTCATTAGGTCATCATAAACATTCCCACAAAAATTTCTATGCACTCACATCACATTTTAGGAGAAAATGGTCATTTAAAAAAATATATATAGCAAGTTGACTTCGAAAATATCCTAAAAACAGAGTTGGGACAGTCCAAATTTGAGGGACCAAAAGAGGGAATTTTTAAAACCTGTTTCTAGATGGGATAGCCCTTGGAATATAGTTTCTAGCCCAACTTTAATTGCCTCATTTATATGTCTTATGCAAAATTTTCACTCAAATTAGTAACTTCTTGTCGTGAAAATCGACATTGTGACCATTTTGCAACCTATATGTTCAATAACATATTCCACATGTCAAATCATCACATATTCAAAACTTGTTTCTAAGGGAGATAGGAATTTGAGTTTAGTTTAAAAAAACATTTAATAAATTCATTTTTAGGTCAGGTGAAAAATTTATGCCACATTTAATAACTGCATGTCTTAAGACCAGCATAATTAAACTTTCCCTCCTAGGTTTGTTCATTAGTAGTTTTGAGATATAAAATAAAGGAATATTAAAAATTTCTTTCTATTGAAGATAGATAATTGAATCTAATTTCATCTCCAATTTGAATGACATCAATCTATCATTAAACAAAAAAAAATTAAGCTCAAAATAGTAATTGTTGGTCTAGTAAAAAATTCACAAACAACTTCGTCAAGCAGCTTGTTCCTTAGTATCTTTGACACATTATTTCAACTAATTTTTGAAATATATTTATACTAGATATAACCCTATAAATAAACTTCAATTTTTCTTTGGAATCACTTGAATAGGACAACAAATGAATATTTCATAATAAAAGAATTATCATCGAGAGGTCTAGGTGGCCACCACTTCTCAGCAGGTAAAAATTTGAATTTTTCATCGTTTAACATTCATTGGATCCGTTTTATTTGCATTATTTGTAGTTTTTTTGCAAGAATAAATATTGATCATATTTCTTCCTCCATCATATCATGTTTTATTTCAAGAAAATGTTAAGTTTTTACAGGTTCCAAAAGGATCAAGAAATCCAAATCTATGGATGAGTGATTTTGAAGAACAAATTCTTTTGTAGAAGGGCATGCCATCCATACATCCACACCAAGAAAGTGAAACATCATGTGATCTTGAATTCATGAATAATATATAGAAACATTTCAACTGCTAACCAACAACACCAACTGTACTAATGTTTTTTTTAAGAAGGATTCAGATCAAGTCAAACAAAGAAATGTTATGAAGACTAGTATCAAAGAGAAGTCAAGTTCCATACCATGATGAGTCATATTGATGATACAAATGAAGTATTCTCAAGAGATACACTATTCATCCTACTTATTCACCATGGTATGACCTTATATTTCCTCCTTCTAAACTCAACAATCCATGCATGTTGAAGTCTAAGCTTCCATTTTATTATGTACTGAATCTTAAATTCTTCATGATACTACTACTACCACATTATGACTTCAACCTATTTTTCCTTCATGAGTTTTCCATACTTTCTTGCTCGATTGACCCCTAACCCATGTAATAAAGTCACCCAACTCACTTTCATGTTGAGTTACCTCACTATTCTTTTCCCCCAAATAAATTTTATCGTGAAAATCTATCACGGGAGCCATCAAACCTTGGAGTTCTTGAAAACCAACTTATTGGTGGGAATTCCTCAGGCATAATAAATTCTAATTGTGAAAACTCCTTTGGGAACAATTATACAAATATTGTTTGAAAACCATCCTTTTAGAGAACAATATTTGCAAATAATGAAATTCAAAACCAAAAATTCCATCCAAATTTCATTTCTCTTGAAAGATTTACAAACTTGCTACTCCATAAAAAAGACTATTCCAGATCTCAGTATACATGATTACAAGTTTCAAGATTCCTAATATCAAATTACAACAACCTACAAGTACCACATGAGTAAGGTTCTACATTGATTATTTCTCATTATATTCAATTTAGATCACCATCGTGGACCAGTTCAACTCTCTTGCCTCTCACAATGTCATATACATGTTGCAGAACTCATGGATCTCTCAAGTTGGTGCATGCATGTTTATTTCCTAATATTTAATAAATAATCATTCAATTCTAAAATAAGTGTACTTGGAAAATTCCCTATGCCTCTTATGATTCCTTGTGTTTCTCTCATTTGCCTTCCCTATTTATCAATTTTGTTTTCCTGAGGTCATAAACAACATCCAATTGGCGGTGGGGTTATTCATACTTTTTTAAATACCAAATATCATGGTGCCTTGAGTCGTTTATGAAAATGTTTCTATACATGTTTTCTTCCACACATATTTGTTTCCTTTACAAGAAACCTAGATCCTATAACCATCATTGGTTTGCATATTAGCACAAATACAAATCAGAATCAACCACTTGAAGGATGTTTTACATGACCAAGGAATGTTTTGGAACTTATTAGATAACAACAAACTCAAACTAGGAACTCAAGGAAAGTAGTTACTGGAATTTTTCAATGGTTATAGGAATATATGTAGCAGATCTGGTAACCATTCATTACTTTTCATACTAGCACTTTCTCAAACCAAAATCTGCCACATGGGTTTTGTGTACAAACTTCATAACATAGTTCATCTCTTATTCCATATCCATAAAATCAAACAAGGTGTTCATGGGAGGTGGTCAAAGTAAAATTCAAACCATTTCTAGTGGTTACCAAAATTCCTATAGCATACATCCTGTAATCACAATGTAGATCCCGTAATCATTCATTGGTTGGCATACTAGCACTTCCTCAAACCAAAATCCACCACATGGGTTGTGTGCATAGACTCCATAATATAGATTGGTACCTATTGAATTGATTCCCAACTAAATAGGGAATACGCTAGCTCATGGTCAAACCAAAATTCAAACTCAACAATTTCAAAACTATCAAATATGTTCTAAGGACACTTTTTGCATGCCATTTGTGAACATTTGAGGCCAAATAAAGACAAATAAAGACATGTTTTTTTTTCTTAGTATATCCTTTCAAGTAATCATGCATGAAAAATTCTCAAAAATGCACAAGTACATTTGTGTGGGCATGCTTTGTAGGTAGATTTAGACTTAATTTTTTCCATAGTATTAATCTCACTTTGGGGGATTTTTTCTTAGATATTATAATGAATAAAGTAAAAATGGATGGTGTTGATGTGGTCTTAGGATTACAATGGTTCAAACCATTGGTAGAAATTTTTATGAATTTTTAGGAACTTTTCATGCAATCGAGGTGGATATTGGTGGCCACCCAACTATTCCAACTAGCTCTTTTTGACAGTTTTAGTTCAGCATGTTCTTATGTAATTCTTTGTAATTGTGGGTTCTACACTTTTGGGGTTGTCTAAAGCCCTACACAGCTTCTAGGTGGATATTGGTGGCCACCCACCTAATACAATTGGCTTATGTTGGAAGTTTCATGTCAATACAACTTTATGTACTTCCAGGGTCGTTTTGGAGCCCTAAACAATGGTTTTTTGTCTTGCCAAAATCAAACTATAGATGGAGTCGGAGTTTCATGACCTAATGTGTATTTCTTGAAAATACCTTTCCAACTGGCTATCACACGCCTAAAACAAAGGTCGTATGAAAATGTTACAACCCCGGGAAAATGAGGTACCAACTTACCCATTGGAGCCCACGTAGCTTTTGGCATTTCATCTCCTAGGGTTAGGTTTTTGGATGTCTAGGGTTTTGGAATTCATGAGTAATGTTAAAAATTCCCCTAGAGACTCATTGTATTGATTCTTATGAGATAGATTCACATAACAACCACGTCTCTTCTTAGAGATAGCTACCACCATTCGAGCAAGTTGTTTTCAATTATGCAGTTTTGCAGTTTCGACCTATTTTATTTATTCAATAGAAGTTATTGCTCATTGGATATATGTTGTTGCTATGTGTATCTATGTGTTGTTGTATTCAGTCTATTATTTATTTTGTTCCACTTATAAATCTAGATCAGTGATATCATAGCATTCTACTCTTCATTTATTTTTCTTCGTGCATGTCCCCGACAAGATCTGGGTACAAGAAGTTGGGACTCGAACTAGTCGAGCCTTTGCAAGATAGGTCACGCCGAACCCAACCAAAACTCATGGGGGATGAGAAGAAATATGATGGAGCAGAAGATCCTTTTAAATTGTTTCTTGAGCAATCCCTTGCATGACAAAGGAATGAAATGATAAACAACTTTGCACAGATCCTTTGGTGGTTTCCCACAGAAGACGCATCTTCATCAAGAAGCCATGAAACCCCCTTCAAGGTACAAGTTAATTTTTATATTCCATTATTTGAAGGAGCAATAGATGCAAATGTTGTAGATAAATGGATAAATCTTCTTGAAGGGTATTTTTTGGTCCACATTTTTTTTCGATAGGGAAAAGATTACTTTTGCACTCCTCAAGGTTGTCCCCCATGTTAAGGACTGGTGGGATACTTACTTTGAGAAAAGGGACATATAGGAATATATAATATTTGTGGCCTCCCCCACATGGGATTCCTTCAGGGATTCCATTAAATAACAATACTACCATGTTGGAAGCTACGAGGACCAATACACAAGATGGACCACCCTACGTCAGGAAAGGGACCAAACAATACCAGATTTAACCAATATTTTCCACATACATTGCGCACCAAATTGGGTATCGAAGACTTTAAATGACATCTGGTGATAAAATACCATGGTTTTATGCATATATACATTCAAACATAAATGGAGTTTATGGACATCGCATCATTGGGTACGACTTATAGATATGTTGTCAAGATTGAGTAGAAATTTAAGTAGAAGAGGAGAGTGTTTAGATATGCAAACTCCTCGCACCTGAAGCAGGGAAAAGGTGGCCGCAACCCACAAAACAAAGGACAAATAAAATATGTTCACTCTGAGGGAAACCAGTCTGAACTGCAACATAAGAAGGATAATGAGAAGTCGAAGAAGGACACATGAAAGTGGTGTGAATACCATAAATTCCCTCAGCACAACATCGAAGAATGCTCCAAGAAATCAATAATGGCCGATATGAAATATTCTGAGTCAGAGGTAGATTTTGAATTCGAATCAAATCTAGAAGGAGGGAAGAGTATTATCTATGTTGGACCCAGCACCACTATCGCTACCACCAAAGTCCAACCAAGAAAAAAAGAAGAACCAAAGGAAGTGGAACTCCTCTTTCACTCACAGATGTGGGTAAAGGGGGATCCACTTCATTTCATTGTCGGTAGAGGCAGTCCGAAGAACATGATACCAACAAAGGTCATCAAGAAGTTGGACCTAACGATGACACTGCACACATATCCCTACACCATCGGTTGGCTTTTCCAAGGAAGAGATATTTGTGTTAGCCAACAGTGTCCTATTCCCTATGACATCAAGCCCTTCAAAGATGAGGTATTGTGTGATATTGATCCCCTTGAATTTTTTGATGTTATTTTAGGAAAACCATATTTTTGGAAGTGACATGTTGTGTATGATTCTAGACCCTGTAGTGTTATTATTACTTTAGGTAGATATTTGTATAGGATACCAGAGGTAGCGTCGCCTACCATTATTTCTTTAATATCTATGAAGCAATGTAGTAAGGTCATTTCATAGATCAAGAAGTTTGTATTTTTTGTGATCCATGATCACAGTAAGGAAAAAGTATGCGCCACATCCATGACCTCTACACAAAGCTTCTCTTTGCAGAAAAATAAAGTGGAAGGAATCGTGGAAGAGCACAGATACATCTTCTCCTCACCCACTAGGGTACCAATGCATTTCCAAGTCAAGAATCCAATTGATCTAACCCCCGATGCACCTATTCCTAATGGACCAGTTTATTGTCACTTGCTGATGGAAAATGAAGAAATCAAGAGTCAGATCCAAGAAGTACCTCAAAAGGGGCACATCATACCCAACTCTTCCCCTTGCAAAATCCCGATTGTACTAGTACACAAGAAGGATGAGACTTGGTGGCTCTGCATTGACTACAGAGCATTAAACAAAATCATAGTCAGGAACCCGTACCTAATTCTCAAATTAATGGCATCCTTGACCAACTCAAGGGGGCCAAGTTCTTCAGCAAGATTTCCCTAAAATATGGCTACCACCAAGTTCCCATCAAATTGACTGATGTATGGAAGACAACTTTCAAATCTAAAGAAGGTCTCTTCAAATAGTTGGCCATGCCCTTTGGCCTAAGAAATGCACCAGCAATTTTCATGAGGTTGATGGATGATGTATTGAGACCCTTCACCAACTCTTTTGTGGTGGTATATCTAGATGACATCCTCATATTTAGCAGAACTTGGGACGAGCACATGGAACATATTCAATATTTTTTTAGCACTCTGCGACAGCACAAGATATATGCCAAACTGAAAAAATGCTCCTTTGACATCAATAGGGTCCAATACTTGGGCTACATTGTTGATTAACATGGGGTACATGTGGATCCAGCTAAGATCCAAGTCATCCATGACTGGCCAACCCCGACCACACTAACTGAGCGTCATAGCTTCTTGGGACTTGCCAACTTCTACCAACGATTCATTTTGGGATTATCCCATATTGCATGGGCCCTCAGCTAAGTGACCAAGGGTGGTGGAAAGGAAAATCTCACATGGGGAAGGAACAACAATGAGATTTTGATGATATGAAGCATCTCTTATGCTCAGCTCCAATACTCTCCTTACCTGATCTGAAAAAATCATTATAGATTGAGACTGATGCATCCGACTATGTTGTAGGTGCATTTCTCACTCAGGACAATCATCCAGTAGCATACCATAGTGAGACACTCTCATATATTTTCCAGAAATACCGCACCTATGACAAGGAAATGTATTCCATTGTAAAACTATGTCGTCAATGGAAGCATTACATTCTGTGAAAGGAGACAATCATACACACTGATCACAAGCCTCTGTAGTTCATACAGACATAGGGGAGGTTTCAAAACGACCACCATCAGAAGTGGTCCACATACCTACAACAATTCCAAATCAACATCAAGTATAAGACAGGGAGCACAAATAGTGTCACTAATTGCCTCATTCGACCTCTCATGGATTCCCTCACCACCATGCTCTTTCCTATGGGAATGAGGCATCTAAGTGGCCCCAAGTTTATCAGAAAGATCCTAACTTCACCACTACCTATTAGCTCTTGGGTACAGGAGTGAATTTCAATAATTTTCACATTCATGAAATTATATTATGCCATTTGGGCTACCTCTGTGTTCTTGCAAGAGAGCGTGCAAAGATGATTTGGGAGGCTCACTATAGTTGGATGGAAGGACATTTTGGCATGGAAAAAACTATGGTCATTCTACAGAAACATTTTTATTGGCCTAAACTTCGACAGGATGTCAACAAGTATATCAGATATTACATTGCATGCTTCATTGCCAAGCCAACCCTCAAAAATCAAGGCTTATACACCCCTCTTCCTACTCTCGACAGGCCTTGGGAATCCATCTCAATGGATTATATGTTTGTCCTTTCATCCTCCAAGAAAGGAAATGATTGTGTATTTGTGGTGGTTGATCTATTTTCAAATATGGCCATTCTCACAACCTACAAGAAGAGTGTGATAGTGACAGATACTACCTATATCTTCTTCTAATGAGTTTGGGTCCATTTTGGGATACCACAGGCCATCATATCTKATTGGGACAAMAATTTCCTCAACACATTTTGGTCGAGTCTTTGGTCACTATTGGACACAAATATCACTAAATCCACTGCCTTCCACCCTCAAACTGATTGTCAAAAAGAGGTCATCAATCAGATGATTGTTCACATTCTGMACATGTATAAGTGTTACAGGAAAATCCCCCTACAGACAAGTGGATTTACTCTTGGATACTAGACCCCTATAACCAATACAGAAAGGTGCTAATGTGGACACTAACATTCCTTTTCATGAAGCTAAACTACTCAAGGAAGAAGAAGAAAGAAAGGTAAATACCTTTACCGACATTTGTCCTTTCCCGATCCAAGATAATCTTGATCTCCAAGTTCTTTAGAAGGTCTTGCAATACAATGAGCAGCAACAGCGAAACATACTTCCTACTCTACCATGATTAGCTTCATAATAGATCTATCAAAAGAAGCAAGTTCATGAAAAATACACAAACTTAAAGGAAACTGGACACGCACATATGTATATTAATTAAAACAAAGCAAAGCGCTTACAACCATGATGTATATGTAGCAGCTTCACCAAGCTCTCTTTGTCCAGCCCCTTGCTCAAATAATCCACAAAAAATGATGATGCTTCAACGATAAATCTCCCTTATGATATCATAAGTTTGATGCCTTCAATGTCTCCCCATCCTTATGAGATCATAAGTTAGGTGCTTCTCAATTTCTCTATATCCTCTTTCACCATGAGAAGGCCTCCTTATATAGGCTTGGAGAAGCTTAACCACCTTAGAGATTCTTGGGATAGGTTGAGGATACTTATCCATCATTTGTGGATCCTCCCTAAGATGTATCCTTGACCTCAGGTTCGAATCCAACCAACTCCATAGATGAGGGGGATTTATCCCTGATTTTCCTCAATAACCCAAAATTTGTTGAAACGGGTCAGTGCTCCCCCAAAACGGTGCATAGAGAATTGCATTACTCCTCCAAAGAAGGCCAAGGAGAGATGGCACTCCTTGACAGTGGGTAGGGGAGTGTTGCCCTCCAAAATCCATTTTTGAGTGGTCTATTCCATGGTAAAGGTTTTGTACTCTTAATCAAATGTTTTCTCCTTCTTAAACCAATCTTTGAAGGTGTCTTAAGTGTCCCTGTGATGTCGTTAGAGACACAACATAGGCAATATGGTAGTTTGTGACACTTGCGACACTTGCGGCCAAAATGCGACACTAGTCATGACGACAATAGGTCATCATTGAAGTGAGTAATTTGATGTGTAACAGATTTCCCCCCAAAGTACAAAGTTAGAATATGGGAACTGATGACTAAAGTACTTTGTAGACTTTTTCAAGCAAGGTTATGGACTCAGAGAACCTGGAAGAAGTTGCACACAACCATCAAACAAATATTATGACATGTTTCAAACCCAAGGTAGGCATACCTATGCTTGGGTGATAAATACTTGAAAGGTATGGCCACCATAAGATACACTGCGGATCCATAATTATATTAACAAAGAGTATAGCCACTGAAGATATAATGTGGATCTATTCTTCCATGACATGAATTGATTGTAGCCATGAAAAATACATAGTGGATCTATGAGACGACAAGACATAGCCACATACCAATACAAAGTGGATCTATGTAACAGTATATGTGTCAATCTTCAAAAGAAACTCCGTCGCAACCTGGGAAAAGTATATATCAGAGTGATCACTCAACCTAGGGTCTTCTTACCAATCCCGATGTAGTATGAGTTTAACCATGTGAATAGATGTCTTGATGTCGAACATGGCAGAAATCACTTGATTACCAGTCAATGAGGTAAATCGTTAACAAGCACGATGGAAATCACCATTGATGTCAATGATTCCCAAGGTACTCTAGTACATTCCAATGAAAGTGAATGGATGAGTGTTGAAGGAAAATATCCCTGCAGACAGGTAGATCTCCTCAAAGAGCTAGACTCTTAAGTCTAAGACAGAAAGTGATTATCATGGTCACTGACTTTCTTTTAGATCTAGGTGGGCTAGTGTGCGAGAAGGAAGGAGAAAAGAAGTACCTTTTACCGGTGTTTGTCCCTGCACGCTCTGAATTGAGCTCCAATCTTTTGCTCCTCAATAAGCCATGTAGACAAACAAAGTACGACTACTTCCTACTCTATCAAGATTAGTCCGAAATAGGTCTATCTACTAAAGAGACAAATTCATGTGAAATTGAACACGAATTAGAAAGAAACAGGCCAAGCAAATTATATTAATAAGGACAAAACATTGCTTACAGCCATAGATTAATTGCAGCAACTCTGCCAAGTCCTCCTTGTCTAACTGTTGCTCAAAAGATCCATGATCCAAATGATGATGGCTTCACTGATTACTCCCTATGAGATCATAGGTCTCTTGCTTCCAAATTATCTCTATTCCAGCACCACTTATAAGATCATAAGTTTGGTGTGATTCTCCCTTTCCCCTCTTTCACCATGAGAAAGCTTGCTTATATAGCCTTGGAGAGGCTCAACAACTTGAGATATCCTTGGGGTGAGTTGAGGATTTTCCTCTTCCAGATAGAGATCTGCCCTAAGATCATGGATTAATTGAGGATTTGAACTCAACTGCCTTCTAAGAATGAAAAGATCCTTCCCCCATTCTTCTCAACAAATCAACTGTTGCCTAAAATAGGTAGTGCTCCCTCAAAAGGGCACTCAGAGCACTATAACGCTCCCTAGTAGTGTATAGGGGAGCGTCATCACTCCTGAGGGTAGGTGCGCTCCTACAAAAGGGCTGATGTAGTGCTATAACACTCCCCGATGGCTTATGGGGGGGTGCCAACACTCCTGAGATAGTTATAGGGGAGCGCTCCCCTCCAAAAACTCAATTTTTTGGGTGCTTTTAGATGGAAAAAAGTTCATAAGCCTGTTAACTCATTTCTCCTCTTCCAAATCAAGTGTTTGACATGTGCCAAGTGTCCTCTTGATGTCATTTACAGGCACAACATAGGCATCATGGAAGTATTCTTTCCTGACACTTGTGACACTTGTGAGCAAAATGAGACACTTGCGACCTTTGTAATGATGACACTTGCGACACTATCAAAGTGAGTAATTTCGATGTCTAACAATGAGATGAAGTCAAAAATCTATGGAATCATTCGATCAAAGGTCAATGATGTAAACCTATTGTCAGATGTGAGGAGGCCTGCCATTGAGGCATGCAAGTCCCAAGGTACTAACTGGTTTCTAAGTCTATCTCCTAGATAATGTTTTGAAGTCAACAGGAATAGACTTGTCGAAGGAGGGCCTTGATGTATTCCCCATCAATGACACGAAACAGACATAGAGATGTAATTGGTGGATCAAAATAACATGGACTAACATAGGTATTGAAATAGAAATTTGTGATGGTTGACTCTTGAGGCAGATACTTCCCTTGAATACTGAGGCACAACAGTAGAAACACGACATGGACCAAAAAATGATGATGAAATGGATACTGTGACTTTCATCGAGTGACCCAAAGGAGTAAGAAAAATCATAGGATTGGTTCAGTGCAGAGGTTCAATGGATTAAAATGAGTGAAAAGACAAAGTTCCATGTTCAAGGGTGACCATAAGAGTGATTGGTGATGTTTTCAAAAACTACTTGGCTTTCTTCTTTCAATTTTTCCCCCATCCAAATAGACGAGTATCTCTTTTTTATTTAATGATCTTGAGGAGGGTAACACATGCTCGATATAACTAACCTTCGGTAAGTCCCTCTTCCTTTGTTTAATGAACTGGAAGAAGTAAGGGTTCGGTCCCGTATGGGCCCTTCAATGTATGATTGTTTAGCAAGTCCAGAGAAGGTAAATTTGATGGTTTTTCATATTTAGAGAGTCTGAAAATGACTTAAACATGACTCTAGTGTTGTCCTTTTTCATAATGTTAGTCTCGCAAGGCTGAAAAAGAGATAAACTACCACTTGAAAGATGCCCTTTCAAACCTTTTAACGAGTGTGAAAGGAAGCAAGATCACTTGGCAATCTTTTCATGTTTAGAGAGTCTAAAAAGAGCTTAAAGGAGACTCCAAGGAGTTCCTTTTTCATATAACCTTTATGAGTCTGAAAAAGTGATAAAATTCTACTCAGTTACATTCTCATATTTTTTTGAATGCGAGAAAGAAAAAAGACTAAGTTCGGTACTCTACCCCTAGATTGAAATCTAGTGGCTTAAATCTAGAATGATCATCAAAGGCTGGATACATGCCCCCCAAGATTCAATTCATTCACCAACTTTGAAGTTGTCACTAATTTCTATACTAGATGGAGAAAAAGGATAAGGGTGGATGAAATGAAGGTTCAAATACGAGACCTAACGAAAGACTCGACTCGACATCTACGAGATCTAACAAAAGACTCAACCTGATAGGAGAGGTGATTGTTTCATTTTTAATGAGCTTGACACAAGAAAAGAACTATGCTCAAGGCTCTGGGTTGAATCCCCAAATTTTTGTTTCATTTTTTAACGAGCTTGCTACAGAGAGGAAAATTATTCTCATAAATTATGTTTCATTTTTTAATGAGATTGCAAAAGAGAAGAAAACTATGCTCATGGAATCTTCTTGATCATGGCTTCCAAGAGGATAACACTTTGGAAGGACACCATGTCAAGGGACAAACCTCAGTCATGGCTTCCAAGAGATCTTCACTGGATGGAAGAAGAATCCTCCAAAAGGAACACATGTCAAGGGTCTCGTCTGGGGTAAGGAGATCAGGCTCCAATAGCCCTACCCAAGAGATCTCCATGTCGACTACTGGATCTAAGTCATCAAAAGTTGAAGTCATGGGATACAACGCCACATAATTGACTTGTGGCAGGGGTGATACCGACTTCATATAAGACTCATTTAGGAAGGTCATTGGGTTGATGGTCAAGTTAGGGCCAACAAATTAAAGTTGATCAATAGTCACCATCCTTCCATCTTGCAGGAAATATATCACACGAAAAAGAGTGGACACAATAGCTTTCATAGCATAGACATAATCTCGCCCAAGGAGTAAATCGAAATCCAAGGGGTCATGGACTACCATAACATCAATAAAGACAATTTTCCCTCCCAAAGTTACAGGAAACTGAGGAAGGATCCCTAAAGGGTGATTGGTTCTTCTGTTAAAAGCGAACAGAGTCTAGGTAACTAGCATAATCTAAGGACAACCCAAAACTTTCCAAGCAATAGAGGACAAAATACTAATGGATAAACCTTCATTTATCAGCGCATGAGGAACGTCCCAACCACAAACCTATACTATAATATTGAAAGGAATGTGAAAGGGAATACAAGGTCCAGTTAGCACACCCCAATCAAAAAGGATGGCCTCATTACTTGGAGCGGGTTTTGTGGGAGAAGGAGGAATGCCCCCCAGAACGACAGATTATGTATCAACAAGAAAAACGTGGGAAGAATCGGGTTTACTCTCTAGTGGGAGAGTAGGATCGATTGATAATGACATCAAATCGACCACTTGGGTTTAATTCCCCAAGAGGAAAATGGGGTCGACAGGTGGAAACAGATCGACCGCTTGGGTTGCACTCTCTGATGGGAGAGTGGGATCGACCGAAGATGGGATCAGATCAACTGCTTTGTCAATTGGTTCAACTAAGGACGTGACTAGATTGACGACATGATCAACCAAACTGATCGATGAAGGGACCGGAGCAACCACTTTAGCACTCGTCAGAGGAGGAGTGGGATTGACCATGTTGGCACTCTTCAGATGAAGGGTGGGACTGACCAATGGCAGGAATGGATCATTCACTTGGGTTTCACTTTTTAAACAAAACGTGGGGATGATCGATGATGGAATTGGATTGGCTACTTTGGTTAGTGGTTCAATCGATGATGAAACTTGATTGACCACCTGATCAATTGGACTGAATGGGATGGAACCGGATTTACCATTCTATCAACTAATGAAGGGTTGGGAGAAATATTAAAATAACCAGTTGGGAGTTGAAGCTTTTATAAAAGAGAAGAAGCCTTGTTCATACAAGGAAAAAGATGAGAATAATGATAACCTTCACATAACATACAAGGAAATTTGACAGTTGTCTTTTTCTTACCAACCTTAATGTCACTAGTTGACGGGGTGTCGCTAGCATGTCAAGCAGGGGCCTATGACATGGAGGAACACATTTCTAAGACCTTGGGAATGCCAGGGAAATCCCTCAGAAAGGGTCACCCTTACAAAGACTGCAAGGGAATTTGGGTTTCAGATTCTTCATTTTAATATTGTTGACCTCATCAACACTCCCAGTATGATTGATAGTAGTTGGTTGCATGGATCCAACATCTGATATGGTTGGAGGATTGGTCCTTTTCGGGTTCTTCTTCTTCTTTTCTTTTCAGTTCTTCTTCTTCTTATCAACCTGTCTACTTGCTTTAGAGCTTTCACTAGATGAAGAAGGAGAAAGGGAAGGAGACTTAATGGATGAAGAAGGTGAAAATTTGACATGAGGTTGATGTATGGGTGGTGTACTTACATCTGAAGAACCTACATTCAAGATCACCGAAGTGGAAAACAACCATACCAGTAACCCAATTGTGAGACCTCGAAGGCTCAAATTAGTGATGTACGGAGGACCAACATTTCCGTAAGAAGGAAAAACAAAGGTTTCCCCTGGAAAAGGGGTTCCTTCATGGGTCATTCCAGGAACTGACGCCATAAAAATAAAGATCCAACCTAGATTCTACTAGGGAGAACAAACAACACATGTTAAAAATCTAGTAAGCAAGCAAGAAAACAAAACCTTCTCACAATGAGCACACTAGTTGGTGATGAAATCCAATGTCGTGAGAACAAAGTAAGAAGGGGCTGAGATAGAGCAGGTGGAAAAGTTATGTTGACGACCTGCTTAACAGACTTACACCTTGGTGCAAGCTCCCACACATAAACATGGGTATACCCTCCAAGGAGCCTGAGTGAGTTTGGCCAACATCGATTCCAGGTACCGTGAAGACTTTCCCCTCCATAGTCACCTTGTGTAAAGACCCTAAATAGATAGGCCACTAAGGTTACAAACTACAATAGTGATTCCTAGGGAAATAGTCAATGGTCTGATCCAGGCGTAAGGGCAGGGTATCTGGCCCAAAATCAACTTGAAAGGCTTCGACTTATCATTGTGGGTATACCTTCAAGCGACCCCCATAATACACGAAATATCTACACCAAGAACAACAAAGCAGGGTGAGTAACTCTGCTAGTCTCAATGCAACCTCAGGTTTGATCCTTGTGTGAGAAGGGCTTTCGAGGAAAAAAGGTAGAAATTGTATTTCATCGCTCCCTAGCAAAAGATTCTATGCTTGTTTTCAGCTTTGGAAAGTTACCTTTCACACCTATTCCAAATACCTGCAACTAATCTGATGTAGGTTTAGTTTTAGTTTAGCACTTTATTTTTAAGGTTGTTGTTACTCAAAAGGAAATGCTGTGGATAATATGTTGTTTTGACCGACTCGAAAGTTATGCAAAGATATGAAGATGAAATCTTTTCATTTCGATTAAATCTATGCTACGAGAAGGAGAAAACATTCATCATTACAGATGCACAATGTCCCAAAAAAGCCAAAAACCATGCAATTTTGGTACTTCAAATGCAAGCTAGTTTCACTACCCAAAAGCAAAAATTCATTTATCTTCTTTGTTTGATTATGATGTATACAAAAATTAAATGAAAAACCTTCAATGCTCCACTACTTTCAATCAGGGGAAAGAGTCCTATGCAAATGAAAAAGACATGAAGCAAAAAGGCTACAAACAAAGCATGCACTCAAGGTAGTGAGGTATGAAGGAAAAAAAGTAGAAACTTGTTCCAACAAACAAGAGAACCATCAAGGATTATACAACCAATCAAACATTCAAGGAACACAACAAATGCAAAGAAGAATCCAAGAAATGATAGGGACAAAAAGAAACCACTCAAAATTGTCCCGACAAAACATGCAGCTAGAAAAGGCAATTTCACATTTTTGAAAAAGGTTTCAAGCTCCAATCAAGACAAGAGAGAGTGATAAGAATAAAAAAAAAAAAAAAATCCAAACAATTTCACAAACCAACCACAGACTCTGAGTAAAGAGCTCTGCAAAACAAGCTGCAAAAGACTGAGCAAAAGAAGGCAAAAACTCTAAAAAAAGAGACTATCCCTACCCCAAAAGGGTGCACAGAGTGTTGAAATGCTCCCTAAGACACTGTAGGGGAGTGTTGGCACTCTAGTATGACCTACAGGGGGGCATTGAGCCACCCAGAAATTCAAAAAAGCAGTCAAAAAAAAAAAAAAAACTCACCCAAAATGCACAAACATTGGTGAAAATGCTAGTGAAGGTAGGAGAAGGCTAATGGATCATAAACACACATTAAAAGTGACCTGAAATGTGGTAAAAGGGTAGGGACAAACCAAGGAAAGAAAAATAGGAGTCCTTCCCCATTGGAGTCGCCAATTTATGTTATAGGAAAATCCCCTTGTAGACAAGTGGATTTCCTCTTGGATACTAGACCCCTATAACCAAGATAGAAAGGTGCTATTGTAGACACTGGCATTCCTTTTCATGAAGCTAAACTATTCAAGGAATAAGAATAAATAAATGTAAATACCTTTACCAAAATTTGTCCTTTATCTATCTAGGTTGATATTGATCTCCAAGTTCTTCAGAAGGTCCTACAATACAATGAGCAGCAACAACGAAACATACTTCCTAATCTACCATGATTAGCTTCATAATAGATATATCAAAAGAAACAAGTTCATGAAAAATACACAAACTTAAAGGAAACAGGACAAGCACATATTTATATTAATGAAAACAATACAAAGTGCTTACAACCATGATGTAGATGTAGCAGCTTCACCAAGCTCTCTTTGTCCAGCCCCTTGCTCAAATAATCCACGCAAAATGATGATGCTTCAATGATAAATCTCCCTTATGAGATCATAATTTCGATGCCTTCAATCTCTCCCCTTCCTTATGAGATCATAATTTAGGTGCTTCTCAATTTCTCTATCCCCCCTTTCACCATGAGAAGGCCTCCTTATATAGGCTTGGAGAAGCCTAACCACCTTAGAGATTCTTGGGATAGGTTGAGGATCCTTCTCCATTAGTTGTGGATCCTCCCTAAGATGTAGCCTTGACCTCAGATTCGAATCCAACCAACTCCAGAGATGAGGGGGATTTATCCCTGATTTTCCTCAACAACCCAAAATTTGTTGAAACATGCCAATGCTCCCCCAAAAGGGTGCACAGAGCCTTGCAATGCTCCCCCAAAGAAGGCGAAGGAGCACTGGCACACCCTGATAGTGGGTAGGGGAGCGTTGCCCTCCAAAATCCATTTTTGAGTGGTCTATTCCATGGTAAAGTTTTTGTACTCTTAATCAAATTTTTTCTACTTCTTAAAACAGTCTTTGAAGGTGTCTTAAGTGTCCTTGTGATGTCGTTAGAGACATGATATAGGAAAGATGGCAGCATGATGTTTGCGACACTTGTGACACTAGTCATGATGACAATAGGTCATCATTGAAGTGAGTAATTTTGATGTGTAACAATAACTCTAAGCATCTGCATACATGGGATGATAGTCTTCTCTATGTTCAAAAAAACTACAATAGAACTCTGTATAGCTCCACCGTCCATATCCCATTTCAGGTGAGGATGGGATTCCAACCCTTGGGTCCCATTGATGTTGCACTACCTCTTGCAACCACATAGACATAATCTTCCCATGTTTAATCTGAGGCCGACAAATCCACCAGATTCATTGAATGAATTCAACACATTCACCAATAGGTCCATGACATTTTGCAGAAAACCAATGCTAAGTACAAGCAACACCATGATCAACACTAGGTACTGCACAAGTTTCAGGTGAGAGACAAGGTTTGGTTACATTTACAGAAAGAACGCCATATGGGGTGCCATCAGAAGCTCCGTCCACTTTGCTATGGGCCTTACACTATCACCAATTTTGTGGGAAACAATGCTTTTGAGCTTAACACTCACCCACCCTTACTTGGCTTACACCTAGTGTTCAATGTTGACCTCCTTCGGTCATAATTTCCACCATTATTGGAAACCTCAAAGATCATAGAATAGTTGAAACCCACATAGCTCAACCCTAACTTCATGCAACATGCATCCACTAATTATATAGTGGACACACAGGTCAAGGGCACTCGCCAGTAGAGGATCCAGCTTTATCGAGTTGTCAAGGTAGGGTAGCTCCTACACAAAGGAAAATGGCTCACCCATGGCCAAATTCAGTAGAAATTTCCTCACCTGATGGGGGCACTCAACGCAATGGAGACCATTGCTTCCTAACAGGGGAGGAATGATCTAGGTGGATATTGGTGGCCACCCATCTATTCCAACTGGCTCCTTTTGACAATTTTAGTTCAACACGTTCTTCTGTAATTCTTTGTAATTGTGAGTTATACACTTTCAGGGTTGTCTAAATCCCTACACATCTTCCAATTGGATATTGGTGGCCACCCACCTAATCCAACTAGCTTATTTTGGAAGTTTTCATGTTAGTATATCTTTCTGTACTTCTAGGGCCATTCTGGGGCCCTAAACAGTGTTTTTTTTGCTTGCCACAGTCAAACTGTAGACAGAGTCAAAGTTGGATGACATAATGTGTATTTCTCGAAAATACATTTCCAATGGGATCTCAAGATCCTAAAACGGAGGTCGTATGCAAAATTTACGACCACGGGAAGTTGAGGTACCAACTTACCCATTGGGTCCCACATAACTTTTGGCATTTCATCTCCTAGGGTTAGGTTTTTGGATGTCTAGGGTTTTGGAATTCATGAGTAATGTTAAAAAGTCCCCTGGAGCCTCATTGTAATAATTCTTCTCAGATGGATACATGTAACAACCACATCTCTTCTCAGAGATAGCTACTACCATTTGAGCAAGTTGTTTTCAATTCTGCAGTTTTACAGTTTCAACCTATTTTATTTATTCAATAGAAGTTATTGTTCACTGGATATCTGTTGTTTCTCTCCATATCTCTGTGTTATTGTATTCAATCTGTTATTTATTTCACTCTTCTCATAAATATGGATCATAATGAGATTTTCCTTATAAGGAAAAAAAATTAAACTCATAAGTATGCAAGGGAAATTATCTAAAGTGATAAGTTGCAATAATGTAACAAAATTTTGAAAAGGGATACAAAAATAGTAATTGCAAAGTTTTACTTAGTAGAGATGTTTAAACATATAATCCCTTTGCGCCCTTGGATCTCAAAAGAATTATTGACAATCATTCAAAGGAATTTTTCAATATACCTAAAGGCCTTCCTCCTTCTTGAGATCATTATCCCTCTATTCAACTCATCTCAATGAGCCTTCGTCCTTACATTTTACCTTATAGAAAACCATATTCCTAGAAGAGTGATATTGATCATATGGCTCAATAAATTCTAGAGGTCAGTATCATTTGACCCAGCCAAAGTTATTTATATCTGTCTAGATTATAGGCATCTCAAGAAGATCACCATTATAGATAAACTTTCTACTCCTATCATTAATTAATTATTATATGAATCACAAGGAGTAGTTTTCTTTACTAAGTTGGATCTTCATTCAAGATATCATCAAAATATAATGATAGAATAAATAATCCCCAAAATATCCTTCAAAACACATGAAGACCATGATGAGTTTCTTGTGATTCTTTTTGGGATTAGTAAATCACCCTCCACATTTAAATCTTGTTAAATTCTACTTTCAATCCCTTAGAATATTTGTGTTTGTATTTTTTGATGATATATTATTTTACAACAAATCTTGGGAAGAACATATACAACTTGTGTAATGTACCTAGGGAGGATAATATGAGACATCTAGAGGGGTACCCAAGGGGGATAACAAATGTAATGTGAACATAATCATGGAGAAGGCCTATTTGGTGTTTGTTGGGTAATAAATGGGCCCTCTAGGTAGTTAGAAGGAATAATATAATAATCGAGAGTAGTTATCATAAGCCCCAAGGAGTACTCATGAGAAAGTACATATACATGTGAGCATCAATGTATTAGGTGTGTTGAGGATTGTATTGTAGCAATCATGGTTTTTGGAGTGATTCCTTCCATAAGGAGTGTTTGACATTGTTACCCTATCTTAAGGATTATTTCTATATTCTTGTGTTGTTTATTGTATAGATGTATTTTATTATTATGAAGTTAAGAGATTATATTTTATCTATGAAGGTTCATTACACAAGGTATCATAACTCTTTCTTGGGAAAGAAAATATTACTTAGGGAGGATAATATGGGGTACCTAAGGGGGTACACATGGGGGATAACAAATGTACAATTTATGTACATAATCATGGAATAAGTCCATTTGGTAGTTTGTGGGTAATAAAATGTTCCACTAGGTATTTAGAATGAATAATATAATAATGAGGGGTAGTTGGCACATACTCCAAAGAATAATCACGAGAAAGCATATATACACATGAGTATCACTATATTGGATATGTTGAGGATTGTATTGTAACAAGAATGGTTTCTAGAGTGATTCCTTCCATAAGGAGTTTTTGGCAATGTTACTCTAACCCATGGAATATAGTTTCTAACACCACTTTAATTTCATCATTTATATGTCTTATACAAAATTTGCACTCAAATTAGTAACTACTTGTCGTGAAAATCGACATTGTGACAATTTTGCAACATGACTGTTTAGTAACATATTTCACATGTCAAATCATCCCATATTCAAAACATGATTCTAAGGGAGATAGGAATTCGAGTTTATTTAAGAAAAATATTTGATCGCTTCATTTTTAGGTCAGGTGAAAAATTTATGCCACATTTAATAACTACATGTCTTAACACCAACACAATTAAACTTTGCCTCCTAGGTTTGTTCATCAGTAGTTTTGAGATATCAAATAAAGGAATATTAAAAAAAAAAATTATATTGAAGACATATAATTGAATATAATTTCATCTCCAATTGGAATGACATCAATCTATCATTAAACGAAAAAATTAAGCTCAAAATAGTAATTGTTGGTCTAGTAAAAAATTCACAAATAACTTCGTCAAGCAGCTTGTTCCTCAATATGTTTGACACATTATTTCAACTAATTTTTGAAATGCATTTATACTAGATATAACCCTCTAAATAAAATTCAATTTTTCCTTGGAATCACTTGAATCGGACAACAAATGAGTATTTTATAAAAAAAAAAATACCGTCGAGAGGCCTAGGTGGCCACCACTTCTCAGCAGGTAAAAATTTGAACTTTTCATCATTTAACTTTCATTGGATCTTTTTTATTTGCATTATTTGTAGTTTTTTTGCAAGAATAAATATTGATCATCTTTCTTCCTCCATCATCTCATATTTTATTTCAAGCAAATGCTAAGTTTTTACAGGTTCCAAAAGGATCAAGAAATCCAAATCTATGGATGAGTGATTTTGAAGAACAAATTCTTTTGTAGAAGGGCATGTCATCCATACATCCACACCAAGAAAGTGAAACATCATGTGATCTTGAATTCATGAATAATCTATAGGAACATTTCAACTGCTGACCAACAACACCAACTGTACTAATTTTTTTTTAAGAAGGATTGAGATCAAGTCAAACAAAGAAATGTTATGAAGACCAGTATCAAAGAGAAGTCAAGTTCCATACCATGATGAGTCATATCGATGATACAAATGAAGTCTTCTCAAGAGATACACTATTCATCCTACTTATTCACCATGGTATGACCTTATATTTTCTCCTTCCAAGCTCAACAATCCATGCATGTTGAAGTCTAAGCTTTCATTTTATTATGTAATCAATATTAAATTCTTCATGATACTACTACTACCACGTTATGACTTCAAAATATTTTTTCTTCATTCGTTTTCCATACTTTCCTGCTCCATTGACCCCTAACCCATGTAATAAAGTCACTCAACTCACTTTCATCTTGAGTTACCTCACTATTCTTTTCCCCCAAATAAATTTGATGGTGAAAACCTATCACAGGCGCCATCAAACCTTGGAGAGCTTGAAAACCAACTTGTTGGTGGGAATTCCTTGGGCATAATAAATTCTGATTGTGAAAAATGCTTTGGGAACAATTATACAAATATTGTTTGAAAACCATCTTTTTAGAGAACAAGATTTGCAAATAATGAAATTCAAAACCAAAAATTCCATCCAAATTTCATTTCTCTTAAAAGATTTACAAACTTTCTACTCCATAAAAAATACTATTCTAGATCTCAGTCTACATGAGTACAAGTTTCAAGATTCCAAATATCAAATTACAACAAGATACAAGTACCACATGATCAAGGTTCTACAATGATTATTTCTCATTCAATTCAGTTTAGATCACCACCGTGGACCAGTTCAACTCTCCTGCCTCTCACGATGTCATATACTTGTTGAAGAACTCATGGACCTCTCAGGTTAGTCCATGTATGTTTATTTCCTAATATTTAATAAATAATCATCGAATTCTAAAATAAGTGTACTTGGAAATTCCCTATGCCTCTTATGATTCCTTGTGTTCCTCTCATTTGCCTTCCCTATTTATCAAATTTTGTTTCCCGAGGTCATAAAAAATCTTTAGTTGGCAGGGGGGTTATTCATACTTTTTTAAATACCAAATATCACGGTGCCTTGACTCCCTTATGAAAATGTTTCTATACATGTTTTCTTTCACACATATTTATTTCCTTTACAGGAAACCCAGATCATATAACCATAATTTTTTTTCATATTATCACAACTTCAAATCGGAATCCGCCACTTGAAGGATGTTTTACATGACCAAGGCATGTTTTGGAACTTATTAGATAACAATAAACTCAAACTAGGTGCTCAGGGAAGGTAGTTACCAGATTTTTTCAATGGTTACATGAGTACATGTAGCAGATCCGGTAACCATTCATTTCTTGGCATATTAGCACTTTCTCAAACCAAAATCTACCACATGGGTTTTGTGCACAAGATTCATGACATGGTTCAGATCCTATTCCATATCCATAAAAATCAAACAGGGTTCTCATCGGAGGTGGTCAAAGTAAAATTCAAACCATTTCTAGTGGTTACCCAAATTCCTATAACATACATCCTGTAATCACAGTGTAGATCCCGTAACCATTCGTTGGTTGGCATACTAGCACTTCCTCAAACCAAAATCCTTCACATAGGTTTTGTGCATAGACTCCATGAGATGGATTGGTACCTATTGAATTGATTCCAAGATAAATAGGGAATGTGCTAGCTCATGGTCAAACTGAAATTCAAACTCAACAATTTCAAAACTATCAAATATGTTCTAAGGACACTTTTTGCATGTCATTTGTGAGCATTTGAGGCCAAATCAAGACAAACCGAGAAATGGGTTTTGTGCTCAGTATATCCTTTCAAGTAATCATGCATGAAAAATTCTCAAAACATGCACAAGTACATTTGTGTGGGCATGTTTTGTAGGTAGATTTATACTTAATATTCTTCCATAGTATTAATCTCACTTTGGGGGATTTTTTCTTAGATGTTATAATGACTAAATTACAAATGGATGGTGTTGATGTGGTATTAATATTCCAATGGTTCAAACCATTGGTAGAAAGTTCTATGAATTTTTAGGAACTTTTCATGTGATCTAGGTGGATATTGGTGGCCACCCAGTTATTCCAACTAGCTCCTTTTGACAGTTTTAGTTCAGCATGTTCTTCTATAATTCTTTGTAATTGTGGGTTCTACACTTTAGGGGTTGTCTGAAGCCCTACATAGCTTCTAGGTGGATATTGGTGGCCACCCACCTAATACAAATGGCTTATGTTTGAAGTTTTCATGTCAGTACAACTTTTGTACTTTCAGGGCCCTTTTGCAGCCCTAAACAGTGTTTTTTTGTCTTGCCAAAATCAAACTGTAGATGGAGTCAGATTTTGATGACATAATGTGTAGTTCTTGAAAATACCTTTTCAAATGGCTATCACACGCCTAAAACAAAGGTTTTATGCAAAGGTTACGACCCTGGGATGTTGAGGTACCAACTTACCCATTGGGGCCTACATAAATTTTGGCGTTTCATCTCTTAGGGTTAGGTTTTTGGATGTCTAGGGTTTTGGAATTCATGAATAATGTTAAAAAGTCCCCTAGAGCCTCATTGTAATGATTCTTCTCATATGGATGTGTGTATCAGCCACATCTCTTCTCAAATATAGCTACCACCATTCAAGCAAGTTGTTTTCAGTTCTGTAGTTTTACAGTTTCAACCTATTTTATTTATTCAATAGAAGTTATTGCTCACTTGATATTTATTGTTTCTCTGTGTATATTTGTGTTGTTGTATTTAGTCTGCTATTTATTTTGTTCCTCTCATTAATCTAGATCAGTGGTATCATAGCGGTCTGATCTTCATTTATTTTTCTTCGTGCATGTCCCCGACAAGATCTGGGTACAAGAAGTTGGGACTCAAACTAGTCGAGCCTTTGCAAGATAGGTCGTGTTGATCCCAACCAAAACTCATGGGGGATGAGAAGAAATATGATGGATCATGAGATCCTTTTAAATTTTTTCTCGAGGAATCCCTTGTGTGACAAAGGAATGAAATGATGGACAACTTTGCATAGATCCTTTGGTGGTTTCCCACAAGAGACACATATTCATCAAGCAGTCATGCAACCCACTTCAAGGTACAAGTTAATTTTTATATTCCATTATTTGAAGGATTGATATAAGTGGATTTTGTAGATAAATGGATAAATCTGCTCAAAGGGTATTTTTTGGTCCACAATTTTTTCAATAGGGAAAATATTACTTTTGCACTTCTCAAGGTTGTCCCCCATGTTAAGGACTGGTGGGATACTTACTCTTAGAAAAGGGCCATAAATGAATCTATAATGTTTGGGGTCTCTCCCACATGGGATTCCTTTAGGTATGCCATTAAATAATAATACTACCCTGTTGGAAGCTACGAGGACCAATACACAAGATGGACCACCTTGCATCAGGAAAGGGACCAGACAATACCATATTTCACCAATATTTTCCATACCCTACGCACCAAATTGGGTATCAAAGACTCTGAATGACATATGGTTCTAAAATACCATGGTTTTATGCATATATACATTCAAACGGAAATGGAGTTTATGGACATCCCATCATTGGGTACATCTTATAGATATGTTGTCAAGATCGAGCAAAAATTTAAGCAGAAGAGGAGAGAGTTGATATATGAAAATGCCTCACAGTCGAAGCAGGGAAAAGGTGGCCCCAACCCACAAAAAAAAGGACAGAGAAAATATGGTCACTCTCAGGACAACTAGTCCAAAATGCAACACAAGAAGGGTAATGAGAAGTCGAAGAAGGACACGGGAAAGTGGTCTGAATACCATAAAGTCCCTCGGTACAACACCAAAGAATGTCGCTCCAAGAAGTCACCAGTGGTTGAGATGAAATATTCTAAGTCAGAGGTATATTTTGAATCTGAATCAACTCCAGAAGGAGGGAAGTAGATTATTGATATCGAACCCAATGCCACTGTCGCTACCACCAAATTCCAACCAAGCAAACTAGAAGAACAAAAGGAAGGGGAAATTCTCTTTCACTCACAGATGTGGGTAAAAGGGGATCCACTTCATTTCATTGTCGATAGAGGCAGTCCAGAGAACATGATCTTAGCAAAGGTCATCAAGAAGTTAGACCTACTGATGACACTACACCTGTAGCCCTACACCATTCATTGGCTTTGCCAAGGAAGAGATCTTTGTGTTAGCTAACAGTTTCCTCTTACCTATGACATCAAGCCCTTCAAAGACGAGGTATTGTGTGAAGTTGATCCCATTGAATTTTGTGATGTTCTTTTAGGAAAACCATATTTTTGGAAGTGACATCTTGTGTATGAGTCTAGACCTTGTAGTGTTATTATTACTTTAGGTAGACAATTGTATAGGATACCAGAGGTAGCGTTGCCTACCACTATTTATTTAATATCTGCTAAGCAATGCAGTATGGTCATTTTATAGATCGGAAAGTTCATCTTCTTTGTGATCCATGCTCACAGTAAGTAGAAGGTCTGCGCCACATCCGTGACCTATACATAGATCTTCTCTTTGTAGCAAAAGAAAGTGGAAGGAATCGTGGACGAGTACAAATACATGTTCTCCTCACCCACTGGGGTACCGACGCATTACCAAGTCAAGCATCCAATTAATCTAACCCTCGGTGCACCTGTGCCTAATGGACCAGTTTATCATCGCTCACTGATGGAAAATGAAGAAATCAAGCATCAGATCCAATATCTGCTTCAAAATGGGCACATCATACCCATCTCCTTCCCTTGAAAAAGCTTGATTTTAGTGGTACACAAGAAGGACGGGACCTAGCAGCTCTGCATTGACTACAGATCATTAAACAAAATCACAGTTAGGAATGGGTACCTGATTCCCTGGATTAATGACCTTCTTTACCAACTCAAGGGGGCCAAGTTCTTCAACAATATTGACCTAAAATCCATCTACCACCAAGTTCCCATCAAACTGACTAATGTATGGAAGACAAATTTCAAATTTAAAGAAGGTCCCTTTGAATGGTTGTTCATGCCCTTTGGCCTAAGAAATGCACCAACAAATTTCATGAGGTTGATGTATGATGTATTGAGACCCTTCACCAACTCTTTAGTGGTGGTATATTTGAATGAAATCCTCATCTTTAGCAGAACTTGGGAGGAGCACATGCAACATATTCAACAGGTTTTGAGCACTCTGCGACAACACAAGCTATATTCCAACTTGGAAAAATTTATCTTTGGCATCAACAGGGTCCAATACTTGGGCTACATTGTTGATTAACATGGGGTACATGTGGATCCATCTAAGATCCAAGTCATCCGTGACTAGCCAACCCCGACCACACTAACCAAGCTTCAAAGCTTCTTGGGACTTGCCAACTTCTATCGATGGTTCATGTTGGGATTCTCCCATATTACATGGGCCCTCATCTAAGTGACCAAGGGTGGTGGAAAGGAAAATTTTGTGTGGGGGAAGGCACAACAATGAGCTTTTGATGATATGAAGCATCGCTTATTCTCAGCTCCAATACTCTCCTTACCCGATCTACAACAATAGTTATAGATTGATAGTGATGCATATGACTATGTTGTAGGTGCAATTCTCACTCAGCATGATCATCCAATAGCATACCATAGTGAGACACTCTCAGATATTGTCTAGAAATACCCCACCTATGACAAGGAAATGCATTCCATTGTACAAGCATGTCGTCAATCAAAACATTAAATTTTGTGAAAGGAGACAATCATCCACATTGATTGCAAGCCTCTGTAGTTCATACAGACATAGGGGAGGTTGCAAAACGACTGCCATCAGAAGTGGTCCACATACCTACAACAATTCCATATCAGCATCAAGTATAAGATAGGGAGCACAAATCGTGTTGCTAACTGCCTCAGTCGACCTCTCATGGCTTCTCTCATCATCGTGCTCTTTCCTATGGGAATGAGGCATCTGAGTGGCCTCAACTTTATCAGCAATATCTTGACTTCGCCACCACCTATTAGTTCTTGGGTACAGGCGTGAATGCCAATAATTTTCACATTCATGACAGATTGTTATGCCATTTGGGCCACCTCTATGTTCTTGTAAGAAAGCGTGCAAAGTTGATTTGGGAGGCTCACTACAGTTGGATGGTAGGACATTTTGGCATGGAAACAACTATGGTCATTCTACAGAAACATTTTTGTTGGCCAAAACTTCGAAAGGATGTCAACAAGTATATCAAATCTTACATTGCATGTGCCATTTCCAAGCTAGCCATCAAGAAGCAAGGCTTATACACCCCTCTTCCTACTCCCAAGAGGCATTGGGAGCCCATATTGATGGATTACATGTCTGGCCTTCCATCCACTAAGAAAGGAAATGATTGTGTATTTGTGTTGTTTGATCAATTTTCAAATATGACCATTCTCACAACTTGCAAGAAGAGTGTCACAACGACAGCTACTGCCAATATATTCTTCGAATGAGTGTGGGTCCATTTTGGATACCACAGACCATAATATCTGATTGGGAAAACAAGTTCCTCAACACATTTTGGTGAAGTCTCTGGTCACTATTGGACATCAAGCTCACTAAATCCACTTCCTTCCACCCTCAAACTGATGGCCACTCAGAGGTCATCAATCATATGATTGTGCACATCCTTCGAATTTATAACTCTAAGCATATGCGTACATGGGATGAGAGTATCTCTATGTTCAAGACAACTACAACAGGGCTCTCCATAGCTCCATCGTCCATATCCCATTTTAGTTGGGGATGGGATTGTCCCATTGATGTTGCACTACTTCTTGCAACCACATAGACAGAATATTCCCATGTTTATTCTGAGGCCGACAAGGCCACCTGATTCATTGAGAGGATTCAACACATTTTCCAACAAGTCCATGAGATTTTGTAGAAAGCTAATGCTAAGTACAAGCAACTCCATGATCAACACCGGATACCACACAAGTTTCATGTGGGAGACAAGGTTTGGTTACATTTACAGAAATAACTCCTTATGGGTTTCCATCGAAAGCTCCATATACTTCTTTATGGGCCTTAGGCTATTACCAAGTTTGTGGGAGACAATGCTTTTGAGCTCAACACTCCCCCCTTCCTTGGCTTGCACCCAGTGTTCAATGTGGACCTCCTCCGGCCATACTTTCCACAATTATTGGACCCCTCAGAGATTGTAGAATAGTTGACACCAACATATATCAACCATAACTACATGCAATACACATCCACTAATTGTATAGTGGAAACATAGGTCAAGGGCACTCGCCAGTAGAGGATCCAGTTTTATCGAGTTGTCAAGGCAGGGTAGCTCCTGCACCAAGGAAAAAGGCTCACCCATGGAAAAATTTAGTATAAATTTCCTCACCTAATGGGGGCACTCAACGCAATGGATACTATTTATTTCTAAGGTGGGAGGACTGATCCGGGTGGATATTGGTGGCCACCCACCTATTCCAACTAACTCCTTTTGACAATTTTAGTTCAACACATTCTTCTGTAATTCTTTGTAATTATGCGTTCTACACTTTCGGGGTTGTATGAAGCCCTACACAGCTTCCAGGTGGAGAGTGTTGGCCTCCCACCTAATCCAATTGGCTTATTTTGGAATTTTTCATGTCAATATATCTTTATGTACTTACAGGTCCATTTTGGGGCCCTAGATAGTGTTTTTTTGGCTTGCCACAGTCAAACTATAGACGGAGTCAAAGTTGGATAACATAATGTGTATTTCTCGAAAAGACCTTTTGAACAGGCTATCACGCGCCTAAAACGGAGGTCGTATGAAAAATTTATGACCATGGGAAGTTGAGGTACCAACTTACCCATCGGGGCCCACATAACTTTTGGCGTTTCATCTCCTAGGGTTAGGTTTTTGGATGTCTAGAGTTTTGGAATTCATGAGTAATCTTAAAAAGGCCCCTGGAGCCTTATTATAATGATTCTACTCAGACGAATATGTGTAGTAGCCACATCTCTTCTGAGAGATAGCTACCACCATTTGAACAAGTTGTTTTCAGTTCTGCAGTTTTACAGTTTCACCCTATTTTATTTATTCAATATAAGTTATTATTCATTGGATATATGTTGTTGCTCTATGTATCTCTGTGTTATTGTATTCAATTTGTTATTTATTTCATTTTGCACATAAATCCAAATCATCATGAGATTTTCCTTATAAGGAAAAAAAATTAAACTCGTAAGTATGCAAGGGAAATTATCTAAAGTGATAAGTTGCAATAATGTAACAAAATTGTGAAAAGGGACACAAAAATAGTAATAGCAAAATTTTACTTAGTAGAGATGTTCAAACATATAATCCCTTTGTGCCCTTGGATCTCAAAAGAATTATTGACAATCATTCAAAGGAATTTTTCAATATACCCAAAGGCCTTCCTCCTCCTTCAGAGCATTATCACTCTATTCAACTCATCTCGATGAGACTTCATCCTTACATTTTAACTTATAGAAAACCCTATGCCTAGAAGAGTGAGAATGAGCATATGGCTCAATAGATGCTAGAGGTCGGTATCATTTGACCCAACCAGAGTTCCTTATATCTATCTAGATTATAGACATGTCAAGAATATCACCATTATAGATAAACTTTCTACTCCTATCATAAATGAATTATTAGATGAATCACAAGGAGTAGTTTTCTTACTAAGTTGGATCTTCATTCAGGATATCATCAAACTATAACGATAGAAGAAAGAATCCCCAAAATATCCTTCAAAACACATGAATACCATTATGAGTTTCTTGTGATTCCTTTTGGGATTAGTAAATCACCCTCCACATTTAAATCTTGATAAATTCTACTTTCAATACCTTCCTTAGAATATTTGTGTTTGTATTTTTTGATGATATATTGTTTTACAACAAATCTTGGGAAGAACATCTACAACATGTGTAATATACCTAGGGAGGATAATATGGGGCAGCTAGGGGGGTACCCAAGGGGGATAACAAATGTAATGTGGACATAATCATGGAAAAGGCCTATTTGGTATTTGTTGGGTAATAAATGGGCCCTCTAGTTAGTTAGAAGGAATAATATAATAATCGAGAGTAGTTGGCATAGGCCCCAAGGAGTACTCATGAGAAAGTACATATACATGTGAGCATCAATGTATTAGGTGTGTTGAGGATTGTATTGTAGCAATCATGGTTTTTGGAGTGATTCCTTCCATAAGGAGTGTTTGACATTGTTACCTGATCTTAAGGGTTATCTCTATATTCTTCTGTTGTTTATTGTATAGATGCATTTTATTATTATGAAGTTAAGAGATTATATTTTATCTATCAAGGTTCATTACACAAGGTATAGAAACTCTTTCTTGGGAAAGAAAATATTACTTAGGGAGGATAATATGGGGTACCTAGGGGGGTACACATGGGAGATAACAAATGTACAAATTATGTACCTAATCATGGAATAAGTCCATTCGGTAGTTTGTGGGTAATAAAATGGTCCACTGTGTATTTAGAATGAATAATACAATAATGAGGGGTAGTTGGCACATACCCCAAAGAATAATCATGAGAAAGTATATATACACATGAGTACCATTGTATTGGATATGTTGAGGATTTTATTGTAGCAAGAATGGTTTCTAGAGTGATTCCTTCCATAAGGAGTTTTTGGCAATGTTAGTCTACCTTAAGGGTTCTCTATATATTCTTGTGTTATTTATTGTGTGGATGCACTTTTTTCTTATAAATTTAAGGGTTTATATTTTATCTTTTATCTATCAAGGTTTATTACAAGTGTTGTTAGAGCTCTTTATTTAGCAAAAAAAGTGGAAGAATTTGTTTTTCCTTTACAAACTTTTCAATGGAATAAAAGGGCCATGATAGACAAATCCATTCTATATATTTTTTGTACAAAATCTAGAAAAACCAATTGAAAATTTGGGTTCCTATACAAAAAAATACCTATTTTCAAAAAACAAATCATTCAAAACACAATCCAAGAAGTGAAGATATCACTCATTTAAAACTAGTTATTTTAGGGGGTTTTTTATGACAACCTCAAGTATTGCAAAGAAAATATAATTTGAGAAAGTAATAAGATTTCCCTCAAATTAGTGCTAGTAGATGTAGAAAAGCAATGACATTTCATAATTCCAATTAATATTGAGGGATTTATGTTTGTTTTAAATTTGTCACCTCAAAACCTTAGTCACAACTTTGAAAAGTAAATTACTTCTTCAAAACCCTAGTTCACTTTTCATCTTTTTTTCCAAAAAAAAAAATGTCTTTTACTAGAAAATATTATGGTCTTTCTATTGAAGAATACATTAAAGAAACAAAGTCAATATTTCTAGATAATTGGAGAGCTTGGAAAAGTTTTTTTTTTTAAGATGATGTTGCCATGTGGTGGAAATTACTTAACTATAACAAGACGAATGCACTTTCAGATGAAACATACGAAAAAGTGCTTTTAGATAGGTGGTCTCACACTACGAAGAAGGATCAAGATATTTGTAAGGGTTTGTTTTCCTGTGACAACTTCCTATTATAGGTTAATGTATGTCTTCAACAAAGAGAATGACATTATTTCTATTAGCCCTAGTTGCAAGCATAATTTCATCAATGTTGACTTAGTTAAAAGATTGCAATTCCTAGGAAAGCATATCCAAAGAACATAAATTGAGGGTGAGAATGCTCAATTATTTAAAATTTTGAAGGTTATTATGGATAAATATGTTATTCATTTCAATTTTTATGTTATGTTTGTGGATGATGTGGATACTATTATTGGATATCATTGGAAGGAATCAAATGGTACAATTAATATTAATGTGCAAAAGAAGTTTGTGAAGATTTGGTACGAGAAAAAAAAATAACATTGCAAGTTATTTCTCTTATTCAACGGCAAGGGCCAAAGGTGGAAAATGAAGAAGTCCTCATAGGGAAACTAATTACAATACCTACAAACACATCGGATAAAGAGTTTGAGGTTGAATCTAAAGAAGATTCTACAAAAGCACCCAAAGGACAGCCCCAAGAAGAGTATAAAAATGAAGAAGAATCTACAAAGTTGCATTCCTCGAAGGAACCATATGTTGAATAGATAAAGAAATAAGAATAAAATTCTAATGTTGATGTATATCAACACCCACATCACCTTGAGAAACAAGGTCATTAAGGCAAGTTTGTGATCATCAACAAACTTACTTTAGACCAACATGGGACCAAAAAGACACCCAGTATGGAGGTACATAGATAACTAAAAGAAATGAATGGAGAAATTAGAGTATCATAGAAACAACCAGGAACCAAAGGAATGAACAAAATCAAGATTGAGATCACAAGGCCATGGTTGGACCCCATTTCCACATTTCACCAAGACAGATGGATGTTTGTGCTTGGTACTAGTTGACTACATTGCTTAATAGATCATATTATATGGCTTCCACTCATCTTTCACTAAGTATCTCATCAAGTGAAAGAATTTGCAAATGGAATAAGACTTCTTCATATCAAAACATCCACAACTAATTAACGTTGAGCGCAATGCTTCTTTGAAAACAAAATACAGGTTAATCCCTTAACCATAACCCGCATTCATTATCATTATATTAGTTATTGTTATATCGACTTATTATTATTTATTTATAGTGTTTACTCTCCTATATAAACATAACGGATAATCATTTAATGATGTTATATTTTTCCTGTGATATATT
>ML794278.1:260431-272063 GCA_009831015.1 Picea engelmannii
ATATATATATATATATATAATGAATATTGTTTACTATTTTTAATATATTTTTGTTTTGATATATATCAAAATCCTAAAATACATATTTTATTTTATTTTAACTATAACTAAATTTGTTAGCTTAACCATTTTTCAAATGAGTTATGCTTCACACTACAAGAGATTGATATCTACAATCTAAAAAATAGAAATATTTTTTATAATGTTAAGACCCTCATAACTTGAACTACTAGAAGGCATTGTGATTTCAAAGATATATCGACTTTCATAATTTAAAAAAAAATATGAAATTAATATTATAAATTTTGAAAAAATACACAATGAGTTCTCTACACTTGTACAAAATTTTGGAAGGAAATTTCATGGTTAAGGTACTCAACACCTACACTAACAGAGACATATACCTTATATTTTGCTAGAAAAATAACATATCACTCTTAGAAAAACTAAAAATTCACAGAGTTATTCACAATTTCTATAAATAAAAATTATATATTCTTAAAACTAATTTAATTTCCTACATTTCCTCCAAGTTAACATATTGTTGTTTTTCCATAGTTGCATTGCCACTAATTCATCATGAGAACCCATCATTAGCTTGCACTCACCCAAAAGTGATTTCTTAATCATATTAAATAAAAGTGAAATAATAAATAAGTTAAGTAATGATAAACATATACATTCATAAACTGTTAGCAATCTCATATGCCAACATCTTTGATTCCTGGCCATAAGATTAGGGTTCCTAATAAAAGTGATTAATCCATCTATTGTCAATAGGGGGGACGCCTATCAATGTAAATATTGGATGGAAGGCATACGAATAAATTTTGCTATGTCAATAATACAATGGTTGTTGTGCAACGACTTAGCAACATTAAATATAGAGATTAATTGGGCATTAAAGACGAATAATAAAAAAAGAAATAATTTATTTAATATTTTTCCATGTTTCATGGATGGTAATCAAGGTAGTAATATTTTTACATGGATGGGAGTCAAGTCGCTAGAACTTGTTACTAACAAGCATGCTAAACTCACTTCTAGCTATAAACCATTTAAACTAACCATCAAAACTTTTTATATCTAATAATTATATGTAAAACTATATAAAATTAATTTAGTATTAATTTTTATAAGGAAAAATTGCCACAAACAAACTAACTAAAAGTCAAATTACTTTGACTGCAAACTTATTACAATATATCTCTCCTATCATGAAATAAGTATTACAATATTACAATATATCTCTCCTATCATGAAATAGGTATTACAATATATATCTCCTATCATGAGATATACCTAGATGGAAAATGTCTATTTCAATGTAAATGCAAATGTTTTGGATTACAATGAGCTTATGTCCAAAAGTACAGGACAAACACATTTATAATGGTACAACATGAGTGGGCCTAATGGTTAAGAACATGTCTTTCCTTCAAAAACACCAAAAGTTCAAATTTAAAGAGAAAATAAAATCAATAGAAACATAGCGGACTTCATCTATTATTCAGATGAGATCATGTCCATGCATAGGACAATCACATATACAATACATGAACGACATACACAACACATGAACATGCACGATCATAAGGTCTATTAAGAGGCCTTGAAGGGCTTCCTCTATATACAGGAACCCCGTTGAATGCCCGATGATATAAGTAATCATACATAACACAACCCTACAAACACATACCGATTATTCTGGAAGCATGCAAGGACGAAAACTCTTGGAGATGGTACAGTGAATTATTTTTCGTGCAAAGTAGGACCACCCGGTCTAACACGGCATTCAGGATCACCACCTTCAGAACGGAGTCCTAACGACGGGAATGGCTGTGAGCGGTTTGGACATCTGGCAGGACAGCTTCAGAAGCTCGGAGAGGTCGACCGGGTGTCGGGCAGACGGACTCCAGCTGAAATGGTGAAGCAACTTAGCGATCCACAGGTGAACGGTGGCCAGACCGAGGCCCTTCCCCGGGCACACGCGACGCCCGCCTCCGAACGGCGCCAGCCGGAGATCGCTCCCTCTGACGTCCATGTCCAAGTCCAAAAACCGCTCCGGGCGGAAATCGAAGGGAGAGTCCCAGATGTTCGGGTCGTGGGTAATCGCCCACATGTTCACCATCGCAGTCGTCCCGGCAGGAACGCGCCAGGCTTCGGCAGTGAGCTGCACGTCTCGGGTGGCGAGACGGGCCCAAGAAAGGAGTGGACCCGGCGGATGCATCCGAAGCGTTTCTTTAACCACAGCCTGTAGATACGGAAGCCTGGGAATGTCTTCATCCCTGACACTCATACCTCTGCCAACCACTGTATCTAGTTCCTCTTGGACTTTGGATTGCACTTGATCGTTCAATACCACTTCCGCCATGGTCCATTCTGTGAGCAGAGCTGTGGTGTCGGTGCCTCTGAATATCATTTCCTGCAAATGCCAAATTCCCAGAAAACGATAAGAATTGTATAGTAAAGCCCTGCCATTATTTCTTTTCTCCAATCAAAACTCAGCGGTGAAACTCCAGGGCACTGGATAGTATTCCGTATAAAGATAAATAGAGTGAGTACTCTCAACCAGGCCTGGAATTTGACCTTCCACTGGACATTTTTTTCATTTTAAGACGTATTTGACAGATACATAGAGTGAGTACTCTCAACCAGGCCTGGAATTTGACGTTTTATCATTTTAAGACATATTTGACAGATACATAGAGTGAGTACTCTCAACCAGGCCTGGAATTTGACGTTTTACTGGACTTCATTTTAAGACGTATTTGACATGTATATACTAAATCTACACGTGAGTATTAACGTATGTAAAATTGGAACCCGTCATAATTTTTAGTAGGTACTTAGCTTACTTAAGAGCTACTGTATAACTTACTGGATTTGATAGAGGTTCAGACTTGACAGAGGTTCATTAGAAGTGTAAATGAAACGCTGAATAGAATTTGATTTTATCCATAAGTTTCTCCTTAGATTGCAAGCTCTGAAAGTTTCTCTTTAGATTGCAAGCTCTGAAAGGTAGGTTTGAATTGCCATGTGGTTAGTTCATTTTAACAGATGTATCTTATTTTTATATTTTTTTTCATTGAAAGCTTTTTGTTACAACTTTTTTGTATATGTGGTTAGTTCATTTTAACAGATGTATCTTATTTTTAAATTTTTTTCATTGAAAGCTTTTTGTTACAATTTTTTTGTATATTAGAGAAAAAAAAATGAATGATCATCATCACATTTTTATTTTACAAGTAAGATAGATTTGAAATTCCAGGCCTGCTCTCAACTATTCAACCTAGTAACTTAGACCATAAAAAGATCTGACAAAATCAAACTTCGAACTCCATGAAGAACACAAAAAACAAATGACCGTCATCAAATTTTCAATTTCCAGACATCTTAATTTGATTTGAAATTACAGGCCTGCTCTCAACTATTCAACCTAGTCCATAAAAGGATCTAGAAAAATCAAACTCCAGGCCCTGGACAGTACTATCTAGTAGATACATAGAATGAGTATACAAAAGAGATACTGTCAACTACTTCAACATCAAGCAAAACAGAGAGCATTGACATACCCAGAGCACAGCAATCATGTCGTCGTCTTGCAGTTTATCTGAATCCTCCTGAAGCGACAAAAGAACATCTACAAAATCCGCATCAGGCGAGTCGCTATTCTTCTTCGTGCTCCAGCTACAGCGGTGCTCGTTTATGAGACTCTGGACAAACGACCTCACCCGGGGGACGAGTTTGGCACACCGCCGGTGGATCCTGAGCGGATCCAGAGGCCGAAGCCACGGTAGATGGTCGGCCCAGTTGAACTCGCCCAGCAGCCCAAAGCCCTCCTCGACCATATTCCTCAGCTCCGCCGCATTCTCGCTTGCTACATCAAACCGCTTGCCGAACACAGTCCCCATGATGTTATTCAGCGCCGCTGCTTGTAGATGCGGGCGGAGCTGGACAAACCCATTGACACAACACTCATCACGGATGCCTTCCAGCATTTTCAGAGCATCGGCCTGGCGGCCGGTCTCGTGGGCCAAGATTCTGCGAGGCGCAAAGAGGTGCGTGGCCGAGATTCGCCTCAGCATTCGCCAGTAGTCCCCGCTGGGAGCGAAGCCCATGGCGCGCTCTAACATGAGCTCTCTGGCGGATTGTTTGACGGGCCTGTCAGCGAAGCAAGGCGAGCTCAGGAGCTCTCGAGCTACGTCCGGATCGGAAGTGATCACAACAGGAGTCGACCCGAGGCTGAACGCCATGAGCCTCGTGGCGCCATAACGAGAGGCAAGCTCGGCAAGATTACGGTGAGCTAGGCCCATGGTCATCTGCATCAAGCTTCCCACCACGGGCCAGCCTCGCGGGCCTGGAATATACTTCTCTCCTATCTTTCTCCTACCCGTCCATGCAACGCCCCCGGGGCTCGAACGGAAGACGGCCATGGCAGCACAGACGACAGCAAGAATGAGGCCGCCAATCCAACAGACAGACAACAGAACGCCTACCATGGGCATGATCGGTATGGGCGCTAGATGATACAGCCACCATGAGCATATAACCGAGTTTACTGCAACATCTTCCATTGCAGCTTACAGCCTGCAATTAACACTATTGGACTCTCCGAAATGGCCAAAGGAGATCATAATAATGTATTGGATCCCATTAAGTCGTTTATAAAGGCAGCTGCGATATCCTGTAACGGGATTTATGGCGAACTCAGTTGACCGACATGCCTTACTACGAGATTGATGCTCTGGTCACATTACTTAATGCCGGGGAATGGACGGAAATGGAATATTTCTATCTGTCCCACCGGTTATGGTATGGTCTCCCGTCTCGATGTTTCATGCCGATATCGACAAACTTAACTGGCCATCCAAAATAAAAAGTTTCATGTCAATTCCGGGAAATTTTACCAGCCACCCAAAATGCACTTAATCAGAGCACTTGTTACAATATTAAGTCGGTTGAATTCTACAGAGGATACTGTGCACTAATTTAAATGGTTGTAAGTTAAAGATTCTACAAAATGAAGATTTTTTTCGAGGATATTTACTTGAAATTAGATTAGAAATTGTTAGATTCTTAGATTTAAGTAATAGATTTTTGTCTGGGATATTTACCCCAAGCCAGAAATTATTGAATTCTTAGATTTAAATAATTATTTTTGTAGAATCCTATAAATTTAGATTTTAAAATTTCTATAATATTAAAATAAAAATAATTAAATAGATTGAAAATCAGAAAAAAGAAAATTGATTTTATTTTAGAGTATTTTTATTATGAAAGAAGAAATTATTGATATGAAAGGACTGTAAATTAAACATGGACTATTATCAGTGTTGTCTATCAAATAGTTAAATAAGCATAAATAAATATTATGAATGTTGTCTACCAAATAGTGAAATAAGCATAAATGAATCCAATTTGCAAATTAAGATGGACTATTATCAGTGTTGTATAAATATTATCAGCCTTGTCTACCAAATAGTGAAATAAGCATAAGTGAATCCAATTTGCAAATTAAACATGGACTATTAATAATCAATATTGTGTACCAAATAGTTAAATAAACATAAATAAATATTATCAGTGTTGTTTACCAAATAGTGAAATATAAGCATAAATGAATCCAATTTGCAAATTAAGATGGACTATATTATCAGTGTTGTATAAATATTATCAGCATTGTCTACCAAATAGTGAAATAAGCATAAATGAATCCAATTTGCAAATTAAACATGGTCTATTAATAATCAATGTTGTGTACCAAATAGTTAAATAAACATAAATAAATATTATCAGTGTTGTTTACCAAATAGTGAGATATAAGCATAAATGAATCCAATTTGCAAATTAAGATGGACTATTATCAGTGTTGTATAAATATTATCAGCTTTGTCTACCAAATAGTGAAATAAGCATAAATGAATCCAATTTGCAAATTAAACATGGACTATTAATAATCAATGTTGTGTACCAAATAGTTAAATAAACATAAATAAATATTATCAGTGTTGTTTACCAAATAGTGAAATATAAGCATTAATGAATCCAATTTGCAAATTAAGATGGACTATTATCAGTGTTGTATAAATATTATCAGCATTGTCTACCAAATAGTGAAATAAGCATAAATGAATCTAATTTGCAAATTAAACATGGACTATTAATAATCAATGTTGTGTACCAAATAGTTAAATAAACATAAATAAATATTATCAGTGTTGTTTATCAAATAGTGAAATAAATATAAATGAATCCAATTTAATGATAGAAGGTGAATGATTAAGAAACCTCTTTAAAGAGGCAATCAATATATCACAGGAAAAATATAAGATCATTAAATGATTATTCTTTATGCTTATATAGGAGAGTAAATGCTATAAAGAAATAATAATAAGTCGATATAACAATAACTAATATAATGATAATGAATGGAGGTTGGGCTTAATGTGCCTTTTCTTTTCAAAGAATTATTAATTTGCAAATTAAACATGGACTATTATCAATGTTGTGTACCAAATAGTTAAATAATCATAAATAAATTATGTATCATTGTTGTTTACCAAAGAGTGAAATAAGCATAAATAAGACCAATTTAATGATAGAAGGTGAATGATTAAGAAACCTTTTTAAAGAGGCAATCAATATATCACAGGAAAAATATAACATCATTAAATGATTATCCGTTATGTTTATATAGGAGAGTAAACACTATAAATAAATAATAATAAGTCGATATAACAATAACTAATATAATGATAATGAATGCGGGTTATGGTTAAGGGATTAACCTGTATTTTGTTTTCAAAGAAGCATTGCGCTCAACGTTAATTAGTTGTGGATGTTTTGATATGAAGAAGTCTTATTCCATTTGCAAATTCTTTCACTTGATGAGATACTTAGTGAAAGATGAGTGGAAGCCATATAATATGATCTATTAAGCAATGTAGTCAACTAGTACCAAGCACAAACATCCATCTGTCTTGGTGAAATGTGGAAATGGGGTCCAACCATGGCCTTGTGATCTCAATCTTGATTTTGTTCATTCCTTTGGTTCCTGGTTGTTTCTATGATACTCTAATTTCTCCATTCATTTCTTTTAGTTATCTATGTACCTCCATACTGGGTGTCTTTTTGGTCCCATGTTGGTCTAAAGTAAGTTTGTTGATGATCACAAACTTGCCTTAATGACCTTGTTTCTCAAGGTGATGTGGGTGTTGATATACATCAACATTAGAATTTTATTCTTATTTCTTTATCTATTCAACATATGGTTCCTTCGAGGAATGCAACTTTGTAGATTCTTCTTCATTTTTATACTCTTCTTGGGGCTGTCCTTTGGGTGCTTTTGTAGAATCTTCTTTAGATTCAACCTCAAACTCTTTATCCGATGTGTTTGTAGGTATTGTAATTAGTTTCCCTATGAGGACTTCTTCATTTTCCACCTTTGGCCCTTGCCGTTGAATAAGAGAAATAACTTGCAATGTTATTTTTTTTTCTCGTACCAAATCTTCACAAACTTCTTTTGCACATTAATATTAATTGTACCATTTGATTCCTTCCAATGATATCCAATAATAGTATCCACATCATCCACAAACATAACATAAAAATTGAAATGAATAACATATTTATCCATAATAACCTTCAAAATTTTAAATAATTGAGCATTCTCACCCTCAATTTATGTTCTTTGGATATGCTTTCCTAGGAATTGCAATCTTTTAACTAAGTCAACATTGATGAAATTATGCTTGCAACTAGGGCTAATAGAAATAATGTCATTCTCTTTGTTGAAGACATACATTAACCTATAATAGGAAGTTGTCACAGGAAAACAAACCCTTACAAATATCTTGATCCTTCTTCGTAGTGTGAGACCACCTATCTAAAAGCACTTTTTCGTATGTTTCATCTGAAAGTGCATTCGTCTTGTTATAGTTAAGTAATTTCCACCACATGGCAACATCATCTTAAAAAAAAAAACTTTTCCAAGCTCTCCAATTATCTAGAAATATTGACTTTGTTTCTTTAATGTATTCTTCAATAGAAAGACCATAATATTTTCTAGTAAAAGACATTTTTTTTTTTGGAAAAAAAGATGAAAAGTGAACTAGGGTTTTGAAGAAGTAATTTACTTTTCAAAGTTGTGACTAAGGTTTTGAGGTGACAAATTTAAAACAAACATAAATCCCTCAATATTAATTGGAATTATGAAATGTCATTGCTTTTCTACATCTACTAGCACTAATTTGAGGGAAATCTTATTACTTTCTCAAATTATATTTTCTTTGCAATACTTGAGGTTGTCATAAAAAACCCCCTAAAATAACTAGTTTTAAATGAGTGATATCTTCACTTCTTGGATTGTGTTTTGAATGATTTGTTTTTTGAAAATAGGTATTTTTTTGTATAGGAACCCAAATTTTCAATTGGTTTTTCTAGATTTTGTACAAAAAATATATAGAATGGATTTGTCTATCATGGCCCTTTTATTCCATTGAAAAGTTTGTAAAGGAAAAACAAATTCTTCCACTTTTTTTGCTAAATAAAGAGCTCTAACAACACTTGTAATAAACCTTGATAGATAAAAGATAAAATATAAACCCTTAAATTTATAAGAAAAAAGTGCATCCACACAATAAATAACACAAGAATATATAGAGAACCCTTAAGGTAGACTAACATTGCCAAAAACTCCTTATGGAAGGAATCACTCTAGAAACCATTCTTGCTACAATAAAATCCTCAACATATCCAATACAATGGTACTCATGTGTATATATACTTTCTCATGATTATTCTTTGGGGTATGTGCCAACTACCCCTCATTATTGTATTATTCATTCTAAATACACAGTGGACCATTTTATTACCCACAAACTACCGAATGGACTTATTCCATGATTAGGTACATAATTTGTACATTTGTTATCTCCCATGTGTACCCCCCTAGGTACCCCATATTATCCTCCCTAAGTAATATTTTCTTTCCCAAGAAAGAGTTTCTATACCTTGTGTAATGAACCTTGATAGATAAAATATAATCTCTTAACTTCATAATAATAAAATGCATCTATACAATAAACAACAGAAGAATATAGAGATAACCCTTAAGATCAGGTAACAATGTCAAACACTCCTTATGGAAGGAATCACTCCAAAAACCATGATTGCTACAATACAATCCTCAACACACCTAATACATTGATGCTCACATGTATATGTACTTTCTCATGAGTACTCCTTGGGGCCTATGCCAACTACTCTCGATTATTATATTATTCCTTCTAACTAACTAGAGGGCCCATTTATTACCCAACAAATACCAAATAGGCCTTTTCCATGATTATGTCCACATTACATTTGTTATCCCCCTTGGGTACCCCCCTAGCTGCCCCATATTATCCTCCCTAGGTATATTACACATGTTGTAGATGTTCTTCCCAAGATTTGTTGTAAAACAATATATCATCAAAAAATACAAACACAAATATTCTAAGGAAGGTATTGAAAGTAGAATTTATCAAGATTTAAATGTGGAGGGTGATTTACTAATCCCAAAAGGAATCACAAGAAACTCATAATGGTATTCATGTGTTTTGAAGGATATTTTGGGGATTCTTTCTTCTATCGTTATAGTTTGATGATATCCTGAATGAAGATCCAACTTAGTAAGAAAACTACTCCTTGTGATTCATCTAATAATTCATTTATGATAGGAGTAGAAAGTTTATCTATAATGGTGATATTCTTGACATGTCTATAATCTAGATAGATATAAGGAACTCTGGTTGGGTCAAATGATACCGACCTCTAGCATCTATTGAGCCATATGCTCATTCTCACTCTTCTAGGCATAGGGTTTTCTATAAGTTAAAATGTAAGGATGAAGTCTCATCGAGATGAGTTGAATAGAGTGATAATGCTCTGAAGGAGGAGGAAGGCCTTTGGGTATATTGAAAAATTCCTTTGAATGATTGTCAATAATTCTTTTGAGATCCAAGGGCACAAAGGGATTATATGTTTGAACATCTCTACTAAGTAAAATTTTGCTATTACTATTTTTGTGTCCCTTTTCACAATTTTGTTACATTATTGCAACTTATCACTTTAGATAATTTCCCTTGCATACTTACGAGTTTAATTTTTTTTCCTTATAAGGAAAATCTCATGATGATTTGGATTTATGTGCAAAATGAAATAAATAACAAATTGAATACAATAACACAGAGATACATAGAGCAACAACATATATCCAATGAATAATAACTTATATTGAATAAATAAAATAGGGTGAAACTGTAAAACTGCAGAACTGAAAACAACTTGTTCAAATGGTGGTAGCTATCTCTCAGAAGAGATGTGGCTACTACACATATTCGTCTGAGTAGAATCATTATAATAAGGCTCCAGGGGCCTTTTTAAGATTACTCATGAATTCCAAAACTCTAGACATCCAAAAACCTAACCCTAGGAGATGAAACGCCAAAAGTTATGTGGGCCCCGATGGGTAAGTTGGTACCTCAACTTCCCATGGTCATAAATTTTTCATACGACCTCCGTTTTAGGCGCGTGATAGCCTGTTCAAAAGGTCTTTTCGAGAAATACACATTATGTTATCCAACTTTGACTCCGTCTATAGTTTGACTGTGGCAAGCCAAAAAAACACTATCTAGGGCCCCAAAATGGACCTGTAAGTACATAAAGATATATTGACATGAAAAATTCCAAAATAAGCCAATTGGATTAGGTGGGAGGCCAACACTCTCCACCTGGAAGCTGTGTAGGGCTTCATACAACCCCGAAAGTGTAGAACGCATAATTACAAAGAATTACAGAAGAATGTGTTGAACTAAAATTGTCAAAAGGAGTTAGTTGGAATAGGTGGGTGGCCACCAATATCCACCCGGATCAGTCCTCCCACCTTAGAAATAAATAGTATCCATTGCGTTGAGTGCCCCCATTAGGTGAGGAAATTTATACTAAATTTTTCCATGGGTGAGCCTTTTTCCTTGGTGCAGGAGCTACCCTGCCTTGACAACTCGATAAAACTGGATCCTCTACTGGCGAGTGCCCTTGACCTATGTTTCCACTATACAATTAGTGGATGTGTATTGCATGTAGTTATGGTTGATATATGTTGGTGTCAACTATTCTACAATCTCTGAGGGGTCCAATAATTGTGGAAAGTATGGCCGGAGGAGGTCCACATTGAACACTGGGTGCAAGCCAAGGAAGGGGGGAGTGTTGAGCTCAAAAGCATTGTCTCCCACAAACTTGGTAATAGCCTAAGGCCCATAAAGAAGTATATGGAGCTTTCGATGGAAACCCATAAGGAGTTATTTCTGTAAATGTAACCAAACCTTGTCTCCCACATGAAACTTGTGTGGTATCCGGTGTTGATCATGGAGTTGCTTGTACTTAGCATTAGCTTTCTACAAAATCTCATGGACTTGTTGGAAAATGTGTTGAATCCTCTCAATGAATCAGGTGGCCTTGTCGGCCTCAGAATAAACATGGGAATATTCTGTCTATGTGGTTGCAAGAAGTAGTGCAACATCAATGGGACAATCCCATCCCCAACTAAAATGGGATATGGACGATGGAGCTATGGAGAGCCCTGTTGTAG